>RQTK01001747.1:18541-46395 GCA_003991915.1 Elysia chlorotica
TCTCTCTCTCTCTCTCTCTCTCTCTCTCTCTCTCTCTCTCTCTCTCTCTCTCTCTCTCTCTCTCTCTCTCTCTCTCTCTCTCTCTCTCTCTCTCTCTCTCTCTCTGTAGAACGCTTCGCTGGCAATGTGGTCAGTCATTTCTTTATTATTGTATTTAATGCTCCCGCTTCGCTTTGCCTCGCTCCCAGTGTGGCCCTTGCATAGTGTTTTTCAGAACGCTGAGGTCTTTCCCACTTTCCCACCAACCTTCAGTTTTTGTAAGGTGTTGATGATACACGTATCGCCATTTTACCCTGGGAAGTCAATGATTAGACGTATTGGTCTCTGATTACACAGAGCGTTGTTGCAATGATCATCCTGAGCGTGTATAATTATTGCTTGGATGTTCTATGTCCTTCAATAGATCCGTATTAGGTTTCTACACTTTTGTTTGTGTATTTTGTTCCATACCCTTTTTATGATCATACTTAAGGTATCTAGGGCTCTTGGCCCATAACATCCATGGCACTGTGTTGTTTGAATTCTGTTGCTGCTTGTTTCTATAGTAAGACAATAAAAATTGACTGTGGCGTTTCTTTTGGTAGGAGTCCAAAATGGCACATTGCGCTTAGCATTTTGATTCAAGCATCCGTTTCCACATGTTCCAACACTGTCGGTATTGATTTACCTGTGTCCGTGAATTAACAGACCATTAGTTTGAATGTTTTCATCAGGTACATGTATTGGCTTATCACTATCATTTTTCTCCTATGTGTTACTCTTATATCCATCTGTGCAGTATTTTTTTTTCATCTTTTGACTTTGAACGTATGTTTCCACAGTTAATGGGTTATTTCTGGTACTCCTTTATGCATTTTTGTAAGGTCCTGCTTCTTTACCTTTACCATAATTTTTCAACCACTCCTAATTCACTCATGCACTGCTTTTTTTTATTATTAATTTGTTGATAATTTTTTTTTAGTTTTCTCTGTTTTGTTTGATCAGCCTGACTATTATCCATCGTATTTTCTTTTTTTTCTCTGTTCTTTTAGCTTATTGTCTTAGTCTTCAAATGATAGCAGTATTAGCACTCGTAAAATCTTGTGAATATTTTCTTTACTTCCAGTGTAAAATATTTTTGTTTCATTTTGTTGGCTATTTTTAGAATGATCGAGGTTCAATTTCTCCATTGCGCTAATAACTTTTTCTAAATTTATGTTGGATTTGCTCACCGATTAGTTTTTATCATTATTTCTATTGCAATAAGAAAAAGTATGGAGACCAGTGCCCGAAAAGCTCGTAAATCCAGAAAAACGTCAGTCAGCGGGATAACAACTGACTTTGCGTGTCGCCACAGCCACAGTGAGTGAGTGTGTTTGTTTTACGGCACGTCAGCACGGTAACGGCTAAGTTGTGCCCATGATGTCCGAAGACAGTTAATGCATTATACTAGTGGCAACGGTGTTTCCTTATCTCTTTGAGTAGTAAAATCATAAAAATTGTGCGTAAAAGGTTTGGCCAAAGACAGCCACAGACTACCACACTCTTATACTTATGGCTAGAAGGCCATTCAAGGAACTGCAGCAGCAAGATATGACACTCACGCTGAATAGACCAACAACAGTTACATGTATTGATGTTACATTTTATTTCTTTTAATCAATCGCAAAAGAAAGTTTGAAAAAAATGATAACATAATTAGTTTTAAAGCTATGGGAGGTAAAAATGATATTTTGTCTTGCTCCTAGATTAAATATAGTAGCTCCCTTGGTACACATTTCACTCCACAGAACAATTCCTGATTCATGTACAAACTTATGATAAAAGGCTCTGTTATGTACACGCACATGCATTATGAAAAGGGGTCAAACTATGTGTTCTCATGTTCGAACAACATAATTACGTACTGACTTAAATCATCTTGAAATTATACAAGCTAAGCTATAAAATGGATCATCCATTTTCTGAAATTCAGCCAAGACAAGACTTATTTTTCATTGTCCATTTGTTGCTTTTAATCAGAATATTTTTAAGCATGCCTTCATGTACAGTGTATTGGTTTGTCTTGAGTTGTGTGTTTTTTTTCTTCTATATGAAATTATCGCCAGACGAAAACAAAGAGAACGCGTCACCTAATTGTTTTGATGGGTTTTTTTTTGCACACATTTACTTGCCTCTTTTTTTTATTTTGCGTATTGATTTACAATTAGTTTGAAGCCATTGATATCAAGAAAACAAAAACCTGATGATTTTAAATGAATACATATTCAAAGGCTTAAGTCTCAATTCCACACTAGGTCTAGTACATGCACATCATTTTACAATAAGCAATTGTAAACAAACTATTACATGGAAAACCAATGAACAAGAATAGTCATATCATATTTTTTGCCTTTATTTCATTCAAAAAAACATTAAAATTTGTGTATAAAAATGCTGTCAACATAAAGGTATGCATGTGTACATTTCCATACAAAGTTAGTCATGTTTGTATCAAAATCAAGAAGCATTATATTCCTTTTGTTTTCATATATTTTCAGTGGAAATCTAAATTTTGTCGCTAGAAGAAAAAACATAAAATGCCACAATAAAAAATATCTCAGATTAAAGATAATTATTTTTATAATTTCAGCTTTTAGAATAAAGAGCAATTTACGAAAAATAATTCTGACTGTGACACAAAATGTATCTTGGTTTTGATTATAACGTAATTAAATATTTAAAACAGTGTTTTAAAGTGTGTTTAACCAAAACAAATGTCCATATTAAAAATAAAATGAAATGTTAAATCTATTGTCAATGAAAGAGCCTTTCTCGTCTGTGTTATTTATCACAATTCAGTTTCACAACTCCAATTCACCAAAACAAAACTCCTTAAGTGTTTCGACTTGCATCCTCTAAAATTATTGAAAGGGCTTAATTTACTTTTATTTTATTTTAAATCAAGCCTTCTATACTTCAAATGTTTCTCAGTGATACAACAGTTTTTGTTTTAAAAAATCTCAATTTTTCAAAAGGTCACTTGACATGTATTCTCTTAATTCATGTGTAATATTTTTGTTACTAGATTTATGCTACCTCATTCTCAGTTTCTTGGTGTTCTACAAAACAAATATGATCATATAGAGGTGAGTGGATTACATAAATAGGGAATAAACAAAATATGTGTACAGTTTTGCAGGTTGATGAAGACCAAGACAATAAATGAACATTATCTGTAGGGCAGCAATTTGCCAAAAGGCAAAAGTTTGTCTATAAAAGTTGCATTTATGGGTTTATCAATAAAGTTAAAAAATCTGGTTAATGTGAGCTGGATTTCACTTGAGGCTCAGACACAGATTGTCTTGTTACCTTTCACTGCGAAATAATAACAGCAAAAAATTGAAACATAAAAGGTTTGGTCCCTTCTTCACAAAAATGATCTACGAACATATAAGAAATTTTTTTTAAAATCAATGGCATCATTAGCTTTGTTTTCATTTTGAACATTAATTGATATTAAAAGGACTTAAAGCCATTGTTTAAATTTTTCTAAGTATGCTTAACAATAACTACTAAAACAAATCGGGTGCTAACAAAGACATAATTATTTATAAACATTTAACCTTTTTGGCATTCAATACCATTGTACAGTAGTTGCTTTTGCATTTTTTGTTTCTATGATTATTATGATTGCAATACCTTTAAACATTCCAAACATTCAACCACATATAATTCTTTTTCAAGTTTTACACTCTTGGGTATTGTTTCATTATGAAAAGGTACTTCATTCTTTAGTCAATTTAAACTCAGTTTTGGATTTAACCACATACACTATCACACATTAATTCAACCAGTGTGTCAGTTGATTGGTCAGTTTGCCCATCACTCCCTCTCTAGCTCTCTATTCCTTTCATGTGCCGACACTCACACACACACTTTGTCTTAACAACTTTTTTTTTATTTTTTATGCATGCTCTTGTTCATCCAAATACATGAAATCTGTATTTTGTTTAAAATCCCTCCAACTCCAATTCGTTCTCAAATATCATTTAGACTCCTCTTATTCATCCATTTGGACAATAATTACTTGAACTTTGAAGGCATTTCACATAAAACAATAAGTGCCCTTGTTGAGTAAAACATTGAAGTAATTTCAACCTTTACACAATGGTCTCTGTCTAAGAACCCGCCCCCGGGAGAGAAGTAAAGCAGATTTTTAAACTAAAAGAATACATCTAGTAATCTGTGGTTTTACGTTTTGTGTTTTAGAGTTTGTTTGTTTTGTTTTTTCCATTTGTTTTTTTAAACTATGGTCTTTTTATTACTATTTCAGAACATAAAAAATTTGTAAGAAAAAAAAAAGGCATGCAGTCTTCACATCAGCCTTTGGAATTCACTGATTTGTAAAATTACAAGTATTCTTTGTAAAGTGAAAACGAATCTCTCTTAGTTTCAAGTCCTAGTTTCTGTTTTAAAAAACCCACAAAAACGTGATCTAAACGAGGGATTCTGACACTGAAGTGAGAGAGGGAGAGAGACAGAGAGAGAGAGAGAGAGAGAGAGAGAGAGAGAGAGAAATAGAGAGAAGAGATAGCCATGATTCCAGTCCAGAGCAGCCAGCTGTTCACGCCTGCAGTTCCCTGTCCATAGACTAGCAAGTGCTGGGAGTTGGCCATAGTTTTAGCTTATTTTTAGTTTAAGCATCTTGATTACTTGTGGAACATAGGGCCGCAACAAATCCTTTCCATTTGACTCGATTTTGACTGGTTCTCTTCAGCTCGACCCATGTGTTACTGATCACTTTTATTTCTGCCTTAGTGTTACTTCGGACATCCGACCTTGCGTTTGCCTTGGGGGTTCCACTCCAGGAATTGCCTTGTGATCTTGGATACAGGCTTTCAAAGCATGTGGCCTATCCGGCCCCATTCATGCTCTTTTATCTATGTCTCAATAGGCGGTTGCTTTGTTTTGTCCCACAATTCTTTGTTTGAGACAACTTCGGGCCACCTAACGTTGAGGATGTTTCTGAGGCCTTTGTTCATATATGTCTGCAGTTTTGGGTGTTGTTTTCTTTAATGGTTTACCTGTGTTACTGCACTTCTACAGCAGTGTACACATCTCCTAGCGGTCTTAGATAACTATGGAAACGTTCAACGCTCTTGTTCAGGGATCAGAATTTAATTTGAGATAAAATAAAAACAAACATACGACCATACAACTGGAGATTGCGCACCCCTAGACATTCGCGCACACGTGAGAGAGAGAAAGAGAGAGGAGGGGAAGATGGGAGAGATAGCAGGAAAGGACTAAATTAGAGAGGAGAGAAAGAGGGAAAAAAATAAAGAGATAGAGATATGAGAGAGTTGGGAGAAAGAAAGAGATAAAGAAGTTCAGATTGAAAGGATAGAGAAGGAAAAAAAGAATAGTGAGATCGTGAAGGCGTATAGGGAAAAGAGAGAGATGGGATGGGGAGAGAAACAAAAATAGAGTGAAGGTGAGATAGAATGAGAAAGAAAAATTAAAGAGGAGAGAGTGAAAGGCTGAGAGAGGAGAAAGGGAAAGAAATAAAAGAGAGAGAGAGGGAGAGAGACAGAGAGCGCACCCTTTTATAGTCAGTTAACAAATTAGTGATTGACACATATGTTGAGCAACCGAGAGGAGTGGTGGGCAGGATTTAAAAAATTGAGGTGCTTGTTGAATGGTCAAGTCATATTTACTTTTCAGTGATTGGATACCTACCGCTTTACGCATACTGCTGTCCATCTATGATTTTTATTCAAGGGAAGGCCCTACTTACAGGGAAAGGGGTATAGATCTGTCTATCAAAATCTCTTCAAGTTTCCTGACTATAGACCCACAGGCACTGCAAGTCAGTTTGACACAGAAATGGTGGAAGGAAGATTTCTCTGATCTTTTTACGTGGCTCTAGCAGCTTAGCCTAGCGTTTGTGACAGTTCACCCCCCCCCCCCCGCCCCCCTCATTCCTCTCACTTATCTGATCCCGTGTATTCAGCAGATATGCACATAGCTTCTATCGGTCTTAAATCACTATAGAAAGAATCACCACGGTGGGTAGGATAAAATAATGTGTTTCAAAATATATACCCGTCTCTCTAAAAACTTTATACAAGGCCAAAAGCGAGATGGTGAAGGTGTTAATTTAAGAGAAAGAATTATGTTTTATAGGACGAGCAGGTTTGAAGACAGAGTGACTTTGTTAGCGGAGAGTTCTTACACAGAGACCACTGTAATAGAAAGAATATAGGCTAAGAACTAAGTATAGAATATAAGCTAAGAACTAAGTATTCAATATACTAATTTTCTTCTTCCATTTTTTTTTGCACATTTAAATAAAATTCCAAAGAAACACATTTTATCCATTAATGTGAAAATCATGAATATTATACACCATTATAATAGACCTGGATAAGTATGTAACTAAAAACATGATTGCACAATGTAATTAACCTAAATGTTTAAATCCACAGCAGATATCACTCCATGGCTTCTGGATCAGTACAACTGGCTACCAGCTTTTGAAGGTTGGGATTTTCCATTGCGGCAGATATTCGTTCCTTGTCATTTATCTGTTTGTTGACTGGAAAAAAATAGAGGAAAAAAAGAAATGTAGTTTAAAATGAACAGATTTTTAAAGATCATGAACAAAACAGTAAAGACACTTTATTTTGTACTTTACATCTGTTGCCCCAACAGCCTTTTCTTGAACTTGAAATAAATCCATTTGATATGAATGATAACCTTTAATCAATCATCAAATCTAAGGCTAAATAATGGCTTTCTTACTTTCATCTGCTGTGTCATGGGTTCCTTTTTTGATGAATATATCAATCTGCAATTGATAAAAATAATAAAATTATGGTGCTATATCAATTTATTGTTGAATACCCAGCTGGGTGTAAAAAAAAAAAGGTCAATAATATAATTATTGGTTAGAAGAAAAAGAATTACCATCTTCCCTTTCCTTCCTCTAGTTGCAATTATCATTTCCCAATAAAATGAGTTTGAAACTATACACTTTTATTCAGTAGAAAATGTTAACAAAATTTACAGTCAAACTCTAAAGAGATAAAAAAATATATATTTATTAAAATAATAATTAAATTGTATAAACAGTATCAGTAACAAGACATTTTTTGCATGCAAAATGATGAGGACTGTACATATTACTGCACAGCAGATAGTGAAATAAAAATGTTTGTAAATGATTTTTCCCACTTTTTGAGGATTTCCGTATTTAAACAACAACAAAATTTCTTTAAAATTGGTTAATTAAAAAAAATACTTTTTACTATTTGAGGATAATTGTAGAAAATATGCAATATTTGTTGACTAAGTGCTCACCTTTGGTTTTTGTGGAAGGCTTTGATCTAACTTTGATCGTATCGACAGACCTGTACAAGGGAAACGGACATGATTAAACTTTCATTCAGAGAACAAAATTTAAAATTAAGACTAAAAGGTGCTAATATTCCAACATAAGGGGGGCGCGGTAGCTGTGGGGTAGAACTTCTTCTTCTGACGCAGGAGGACCGTGGTTCAATCGCGGCAATTCCGTCCCCCACTGGTTGGATCAGTGTCAGTTTAATATGACCAGCTGAGACAGGAGTATGGTATCCCCTTCCAGGGACGTGTGTCGCAGCACATCAAAATCAGACGTCTGTTGTGGGGCCCGTCTACAATATGTGTTGGACTTAAAACCAACTCAACTACAACCCAAACATGAATTTATATTCAAACTCATTTTCTTCAATCATCAACAAATATATTTATTCAATTTTAAAACATTGCCACAAACCGATCCCTATACATTTAAGCTTGCAACGTTATTAACAATTTATATTTATTGTTTACAATTTATTTTTAGGGGTGGTTTAATGAGCATTATGGTTAATGTCAAGAACAATTACATAATATTGTGTAATGTGTCTGTACTAAAATATAATGTCTTCTACATTATACACGAATTGTTCAAAAACAAAACCAAAAAAAATGTAACAGATTAACTGCTGGTGTTCTTTCCAAAAAATGTCCTACTAACAAATTTCACCCTTTCCAAAACCACAGGACAACCATTTTAGTTGGGGGGTTTTTTGTTGAGTTTTTTTACTGGCCTACTGTGTAAGATATTTATTGATCAGTAGAAAAGTCAATGTTACCAATAATGGATGCCAGGGTACAATGTGGAACTGTTGGTACAAACTCAATAGATGCCAGGACCTGTCCTGTCAGCAGACGTCTGACCGTCACACCTTCTTCAGACACAACATTCAGATCTTCTAACGATGCCGCTTTTTCAGGATCCCTTATGTCGCTTATAAGATCTGAAAAAGTTAAAAATGTCCAAGAAGTTGAAGACTAACTGTTTGGATAATTTTATTATAAATGTGGCAGTGTTGGACATAACAGTGCGTAAGCACAGAACATTGTAACATTAGGAAAAAAAATACAACAGTATAGCTACAATACCTACAATATCTTGTTTTATGATTATAAATGTGTGCTGACCAATTATGCTGATTCTTGTCATACTTAATATTAAGTGTAATAAATCAAATAAAATATGAGGTAATAAACAATCACTATTTATCATTTATATGATGATGACACTCATCTTTACCATTCTATTTCAACTGATTGAATCGATGGTTGCTCAACAGAATTAAATAATTAGATGATAATGATAAAGATTTTTTTTTTAAGATAGTAAAAAGACTTTGTTGTGGATGTAGACAACAATTTGTAAATTAATTCTACAATCAGCAAATGCTCTTATCCTAACTTCAAGTAATGATAATTGCTCGTATTTGACCATACATCAATAAGAATGCTGCAACAACAAAAAAAGCTATCTACTTCCTGTTGTAATGTCTTGAGCAACTACAATGTAAAGTTATTTGGTAATTCTTTTTTTTACTACATGCCCTTGGAATAAAAACTTACGAAAACTTTATTTAATTCAAATTCATGTAAAATGACTAGTAGATAAGCACACACAAAAATGTATCACGTCAACATTATTGGTTCACTTGCGTTGGTTTCCATGAAAAAAATATTTATGTTGTGTACAATATGATTGCTCTTGTTTCTAAATCTAATATCCTTCACAAATAAGTCGCCACCCTTGTAGAAATGAGCACTACTTATAATGTTAACATAACTCTTCATCTTTTTAAAAAAAAAAATATTAAAAGAAAATTTGAACTCACTGAAAAAAATTTGATCGGAGATTTTTTTTCAAATGCTGCTACTACACACTATCGGTAACACAAACGTTATCTTCTACCATCAATATCCTTAAAACCTACTTTTTCAAATGCTCCTAATTACTTATATTTTTACTTAAATTACATTGCTCTGGTTAAATGGTCATATGATATGATATTTTAACATTAGTTTAGGTTTTTCTAGGCTTGTCAATATTCCTTAGAATTAAATAGTTTGATAAGATTGCAGGTATAAATTTAGCATGTTAAGTCAAAATATTTAGAAAGTAGATCCTACTTTAAGAGCCATATCGCCATTTTAACTTTATGAAGGAAATCATGCCGAAAAAATTGTATCTTTCTCATTAACCACATAAAATACAGAAAATACTTGTAAATCTTAACATTTTTAAAAAAAAATATATAACTACTGTATAACTCTGTAAAAACATATTTCAAAAAACAATATAACTTTACCATAAATGGTCTCTTGTAAAACTTTAAGCTCTGAATCCAAGACATCTGGCTGAGTTTCCGCTTCAAACTTGTTCAAACTTTGATGATCCATAAAAGATGGCACCAGCCTTTCTCCATCAACACTAGATTCTAAATATTCCATGAAGGTGCAGAGAGCCTGAAGACAGGAAAGAAAGATATTTGAAAAATAAAAAGATAAACAACAGAAAACAATTTTAAATTTAGTAAGATAATATCCAGTAGCCTAGATCAATATATAATTATATATTATTCATTGGTTGATATTTTGAGAGCTTGTTTGTATGGCCTTTCAGAGGTTTCCGACGCGAAGGCTTAGGAAGGACTTAGGGATGAATGAAGGCCTGTTGCCATATCTCGTTACACAGTGTTCTGTGGTGCTCGGTCCAGAGGTGCTAAGTCAAGTGAACTAGCACAGGGACTGCAGTTCTCTCACAGTGAGACAGTGCAGCCAATTAACTGGAGGCTCATGCTTCATGGGCAAAGTGGCAGTTTCACTATACAATCGAAAAAAGTATAAACAATATCTAATTCTGCACCTTAATTAATCCTTTCCACGGCAAGTGGTTGTAAACCACCTGAAAGCTCTGTGATTCGCCTTGAACTTGAGTTGTATTGTTCGGATTTGGCTGTAACTTTTTAAGTAATCCTTAACATGCACGGTGTGGTCTATTTCAAGGTTCAAAATTGGATATATATTGGTAATGGAGTTTGACTTTGAGTAATGCCTTTTTAATTTACTTTTTTTTACCTGGCAAGTGCGTGTAGCACAGCTGTACGATATTTATATAGAAATTTAGTTGCTTATAACTAGCAAGTGGGTGTCATCTGTGTGTCGACGCACTCTTACTTGCATAAATTGAAACAAAATACAGATACAGCTTAACACTTGACTTGAATAGAATTTATGAAAATACACTTTGTAGTGCTACAACTACAAGTCACACTCGAATATAGCAATTGTTACAATCTGTATACATAAAAAAATGTTAAGCCCTGGCAAATACAATTTATGTAGTGAATATAATGGCCTGTGATTAGATAGAACATAAATCTAGACACTTTCAAGAACAGTTCTGACAGAGAAGCACAGCATGCTCTAGGCAGATGATCAGATCATACGTGTGGCAGGCAGAAACGGACAAAAGCATCAAACATGAAACTAGACCGTGCATACATGCTTAATTAGTCAAAGCTATACCTTGGAAGGATAAAATCCGGAGTAAGGGTCTATATGGAAAACTGCCAAGCATAACAACGACAATAAGAAGGCATCTTAGGTTCAGCGACCATTGTTGTAACGACAAGGATAAGCTTGCACATCAACTGATTCTATGGGAACCAAGTCATGGAAAAAGAAGTGTGGGAAGGCAGCAAAGAACATACGGTGCCAATATCAAACAACTTGTAGAGGACACAGGCATTCCACGGGAAAACCTTGCCAGTCAGTCAAAGGACAGCAGAAGATGGAAAACAGTGATGGCAAATGTTTGACTGTGGTCGACTAAGCAAGTACGTAAGAAGAAGCAGTGCCTTTGATTTCTGACTGCCCTGTCTCTTTTTGCAGACGGTTCCTGGTGAAACAGGAATTTTTATTCATTGAGCACAAGAACTTTTTTTTTCCCTTGGATTCCTGTAGAAGGGGCCATTTGTTACGTTTCACGGTACCCACCATAGTCATTTTCTTCTTGGCCAAGTTCTCTGCGAGGGGAAAGTCTGTGAAGTAGTTGTTAAGGTGACATTTAACTCACTTCCAACAAAATCGCTGGTGAGCGACATCGCAATGTTTGCAGTCATCCCCAGGTTTCTTTATATCAGTCCAACAACTGTTGTTTCCTTGCCTTGGTATGGTTGAACTCAAAGTGGATGTACACATGTTATTGGTCAATATCGCAATCATGATCTTCCTAGACTCTACACAGACTGGAGTCTAGAAGGACCGCATTCGTTACAATCTCCCTAGACTGGAGTCTAGAGGGACCGCAACTGTGATCTCCCTACACTCTACCATAATTAAACTACTCTGTGTCAGTAATAAAATCACCCTGTGTATCTTTCTACATTCACTCTGTTTTCAGGCTCTGCATGCACTTTACTCTGTTTCTATAACAAAATCACTCTGTGTTACCTGATGTTATAATGTCAACGGGCACAAAGTGTCAAGAAATTCACACCCATTTAGGGACTAAGTGTTATAAAATATAGATACAATTTTATCTTACTCATATGTTACTGTTCATACGTCGACACTTTCCATGCCTTGGACTCAATCGTCTATGGACTTATAATCACTGTAGAATTTGACTCGGTGCAGTCAGCAGTCAAAGGCTCACAGCTGTTTTGACTGTCTTTAATATTGAAGAGCGGTTACCCCTGCTTTGTTTACAAACATTCAACCGGATGTTGACCCACGAAGCCCACAAAATACAAATTATAAGCTTATTTTAGTTTTACTCTTGATTATTTATGCACGAAGCAGGAGGTCTAGATTCTACATTCTGGTCAAGATTAATATACTTTTTAAAATCTCTTAAAAATAAACTAACGAAAATGCTTTGTGTACAGTTATAAAGCACTTTTGTTTGTACTTGTACCAAAGACAGATATAGAAATCTAGGCTAGTACTTTTGAAACTAGATCTAGATCTAGATCTAGGTCTCACAACACAGTCACAGCAGAATCTAAATTAATTAGTAGACTATTACGCGGACGTAAACTAGATCTAGATTAAAAGTCTCTAGAGATCTAGATCTAGTAACTTTCAGTTTCAAGTTCTAGAATCTAGATTAAATAGAGATAGGGCCCACTCAGATAGACTTGGTGCACCATCAACATTGATGGCTTATGGCAAGGTAAACTAAACACTTTATCCACATTCGAAATCTCTTTTTTCAAAGGCACAGATGGGCATTAACCCACAAAACGCTTTGAAGGCTGTCTGTGTGGTGAAAGTGTGTCATGCGTATGTTGTGAGTTATGTTAGGCTTGCCTGGAGAGGTGTGATGTTAGTGAGTTGTGTTAGGCTTTCCTAGATGCCTTAGCCTAGAGAAGCGTGATGTGAGTTGCGTTTCTGCGGCTGTAGATTTAGTCAGTCTTGGAGTGCCTTTTGTCTTGAGTGGATCAATATCTACCTTGGGATACAGGATTGCCTTGGCTGCTCATAGAGCATAGATCTAGACAATTACTTCACGTACTACTCCTGCTGCTACTTCTAGTGCTCTCTGCGCCTGAATACAACACCTGACATCTAAATGGCCAGTCTGGGTCTGACACGGCTGACTGGGTGTGAAAAAAATGGTGTGCCAGTACTGTTCACCTGGGACTGCTCTGAGTGTTGCGCTGTTATCACCGATATTTTTTTCAATAATTCTAATCTAGTTTTAAAATATATATTACCTTTATTGATGCAGGTAATCACAATTAAACTTACTTGATTTTAATTAGCTGTGGGTGCTGTTTACAAGTTTCAGTCCAAATCCTTTTTTACATCAAACAACATTCCTCGTGTTTGTCTCTCGATTGAAAGGGTTATAATGCGTTTAAAACCCTTGTCGCCCCAATGGAAAAGTCTACACTACAAAAATGGAAATATCAGCTGAGGATTGAACCTTTGACCTCCTATTCGTCAATCTAGAGCTCTAATTAATGGCAGTACTTGCCAGAGATATCTGGCACCATATTCATTTTGCTTCAAAAGCAAAGTTTTCCACAGAAATATGCAGAAAAAGGGGATGTGTGGAAAAAGAGCGGTGACACCAAAGATTTGAACCTTGTACCTCCTGCTCCTCAGTCTCCAAATCTGTTTAAAAGAAATCTCAGTCATATTTTACGTTTCCTGTATCCAAAGTTTAATTTCTTTTGGAATTACATGTTTTGGAGGAAACCTATCAAAAGCCCACTCGCAAAGAGTAGAAAAAATAATAAAGAAAGCTTCCCGAATTATTGGCTGTGAACTGACGTCTTTCAAAGACATGTATTTTTTACAAGTAATTAAAAAAGCTAAATGTATTACATCAGACACAAACCATCCTCTACATAGTGAATACGAAACGTCCAAAAGAAGCAACAGACTATTATCAAAAAGAGCAAGAACAGATAGATACAAAAGCTCATTTATATCAGCATCCATTAGGCGGCTACAAAATAGCTTTACCTAGAGCGGGGCAAACGTTGGTCTCCGGGTCGGGACAATCGCAGTCGGGAACTTTGTGTTTGTATGCAGTATTAAATGTATTCTTGTATATATGCGTGAAGAGTTGTGTGTTTGAAATCGCTCATTATATTTTATTATTATTATCATCATTATCATCACTATTTTTTATGTCACTCATGTACAACTGGTGTATTTGTGTATGTAGGACCACGAAAAATTTCCCTATGGGATAATAAAGGATTATCTTATCTTATCTTATTTTAGTATTTTTACCACCCTTCTGGCAGGTATTGTGTTGTTGTTGTTTTTGTTTTTTTTCTGGATTCAGGATTTCAGGAAAATATATATACATTATCAGACATTGTCAGTTTACAAATTTGGAAGATTGAAAATAATTTGATCAAATGCATTTTACACAACTTTTAAAAGCTACTACTGTAGTAGTTATTATAAAAATGTTCCATTCAAATTTCTTTCATTAAAGGTGACAAAAAAAAATTATAAATGCTTCAGGTTATTTTTTTTTTTTTTTTTTGGTTTCAGATATATATTTTTTATAATTTATTTTCACTTGCATTTCCTTGAAAAGGATTGGTGATCTCACACGTTTTTAAAAATAATTTTAACTAGGGGTAAAACTATTCAACAAAATATTGTTTTTATCTTCTATTCTAATCCAGAAATTGCGATGGGCAGATTTGGATATACCTGGTTCCAGGGGAAAAGAGAAGTACGACTTTTTTTCAAAGTGCAATGTTAATTGTTTGTTACTATTACTATTAGTGTTACATTTGTATCGTCTTTTTTTAAACCATGCTTTTGCAAGATTCCTGTCTGAATTATTATTGCAACATATCTTATCCTTTTAAATCTGAAGTTCAATTTTAGGTAAAGGTTAATCTCAGGGTCATTTTTAGAATGTTTGAATCAATGATACAGATTTTAAAATATTTGTGTAGATACTAAAGCTACTATTTAGAAGAAGAATTTACTTCAGCTTCATTTATACAGCTAAAGTAAAATGAGCTATAGTTATATATGATGATTTTTTTTTTTTTCGTGAAGCACATAGCTTCCTTACTAGAAAGTAAGCAATGCCTGTTTTAGATAAATCAATGGATGGTGAAGATAATTTTTGTCAAGGAGTACCAAGAACTCAGAAGGTTTATCTCAGGACTGAGGAGCTTGTCAGAAGTTTTGATCCTAGCTGTTACCCTTTATCTTGGTATAACCTTGGTAATACATGCACTGCGGGAAGGGGGGTGGGGTGGATAGTTTTTTTTTATTTTTTTAATGTTCAATTCACTGTAAGAAATGCAATATGATATTTGACTAAAAGTGTTTTTTCTTATGCAGCCCTAGTGTCGCAACCAGGGTCAAAGTGTCAAAAAGCATGCCCTCGTCCAGCCCTATGAGAATTCTTGCTGCTCCCTCTTCTCGAAATTTCCACACACCAGCCAGAGTGCCTGTCAAATCTCCTAGCACCAATAGCAAGGTTAGTCAATCAGGCAAAGATCTAATTGTTGATTTTACTTTGGTTAAAGTCAAATTTTAATCTATCCGGAAGCATCATTGTTTGTTAATTATTCAACTATGTTTGAGGGAGATATTTTCAATGTTCTTTGTTCTGATCAACTCTATGTTTGATCTTTAGTCATAAAGCTTTAAATTTTCCTTTAATTTTTGGACACAGATACGATAGATTTCTATGAATATACATGTACAGTAATTTAGTCCTGCAACGTTTTTGTTTTACTTTTCCAGGTAACAGTTTAAACTTTAAAATGCTGTTTACTGGCAACATTTTGAGACCTATACTTCTTGCCTCCTACATACTTAAATTTTTTAATTTTCTCTCTCTGTCTATGTCTCTCTCTCTGTCTTTCCTTTTTGTTAAGAATGTAGGGAAAGATGTTGACACAAAGCCTGCCTTTAAGAAATAACTTGTATAGATAGAAAAATATGTTTTCGTTGTGTCTTTGTTGGTGATAATGAAATTCTAATTCTTTATTTTCTTTTATAATCATCTTAACGACATAAGAAAATCGATCCTCCCTCCTTTTAATATACACATTTACATGCTAATGAGTATTTATTTTTTACGTTTATAAAAACTTATATAGTACAGTAGATATATTATGAACGCTTTTTATGATTTCTCTTTATTAGGATTTAGTCCACGATTGCAATATTCAATGTATAATTATTGCAGACATTTTAAACCAAGTTTTCCCATTTTGTAATATCAACTCTCATAGATTGTGTCAAATTAATTTCTTTTTGTCTGGAAGTAACTTTTTATTATTATATTTGTAATTATGATGTATGGGCTAAACGCCTTATTTCCAGAATTCAGTTCTATCTCTCTCTCTCTCTCTCTCTCTCTCTCTCTCTCTCTCTCTCTCTCTCTCTCTCTGTATATGTTTATATCTGACTATTTTTCTTTTACTTTACCCCATCCTTTTCCATCAACTAATTAAAGTTTTAAAATGGTGACCTTTACTTATTACATTTTTATAGTAACTATGCAATATCTTTTGAAATTTGATATAAAATTACAACTTTGATTGTGCAATAATTTGTGCTTTCAAGGTTAGCTTAGATACAGTAAATTAATGGCTGCTCACTTATGTACTGTCTTTGTTAAAACCTGAAATTAACACTGTTTGCTGCTTCCATTTTTTTTTAACAGATTGACTTCTCTGCCACAAACTGCAGGGGAAATAGGTATGTTCTTTTCGAATTCGTATATATATGGCTTATGACTCTAAGAAGAACATGCAAACTTTTTGTTTTAATGTTTCATTGTTTCTTACATTATGAATTTTGATCATGAGAGGCTCCGACTCAACAAGTTCATTGTAAAACATGGCATATATACATGTATTGCCTTTTTTATTTTTTGTTTCTTCCTTACCATTAGTAAACAATCTAACAAGGACCAAGCTTACCTGTAAAATACATTTATCATTGTTAAGTTTAATGTTTAAAAGTCACTCAACTGTTCTTAGATAAAATGAAATTGCAAAAACTGAAGTGTACACTTTCAAAACAAGTTTAGAGTGAAACTTGTTTGTTGCTTTGGGCAATACAACTTTTTAATTTGGTAGTATGTGCCCAAATTGTACATGCATTAAGTATACTTATGAGTCATATTTGAGGTATATATTATATCTAGTAGGCTGGGATGATTGAGAGAGGGGAAAAGAAAAGGTTGACAAGGGAGTAATAGCTACTCTAATGATTTGAACACTCCCTAATTTTGAGATGATCAAAGCTGGGGGTTTTGGAAGAACAAAAGGAGCATAAATGTAACTTGAAAAGATAATGAAGTATACAGTCCATACACATATCAAGAAAATGAAAGAATTAACAAATAAAAATTTCAAAACCCATGGCAACAAAAAATGTTCATTTTAGTTTGTGAGCAGCGAGCTCCAATTCCGTAAATCTTCCACCCTTATCTGACACCTCACCACGCATGGGCGGGCACAGTTTTGGGTCAGAAATTTTACCTGCGCTGCAGAAAAAGGCACCCTTTTTTAAACATGCCATAGAATAATCTTATTTGAAAGATATATTTATAAAGTCATACACATGTGCATCATTTTGTTCACAGAAAGTAGAGAAATACGTACATTATGACCTAAAAATTTAAAGTTTATAATGGCTTACTTCGTGACAAAATTTCAATTTCAAGGCAGTTGATTCAATCTTTTACAGAATTAAAATATGATCTTTAATTAAAATGCAAAAAGTTTCGTATGGCAAAAAACATTCATGGTTTGGGGCGAAAAGTCTCTGCTTTCAGGTTGTGCTGCTCCTTTGGGGTTCACTAGATAAAGGGATCATAAACGTGACAAGTCACTCAGACTCTCAGTATTAAATTTTCTGTTTCTGGACCTAATAGAACTTGTCTGCGTAGAGGATTTGATTCAACAGTGTACCCATGGAAATAAACCACTTATTTATGTTAGAGCAGCGTAGCACGTGCTTCTCCTACTCCTTATTATATTAATCCTTCCTTTTCTTATTTTTATTTTTCTAATTGTACTTGTTTTGATTCTTCTAGTTCTATCATTTTTTTATTTCTTATTCTTATTCTTAATCATGTTTCTCTCATTGTTTTTTTATTGTTGTTATTGCTGGTCTTGCTGTCGTTGTTGTTTTTCTTTCATTTCTTTTATATTTTTGATTTCATCAACTTGTTCTTAATCCTCTTTTTTCCTATTCTTTTGAGTCTTCTTTCAATATCTTTGATTCCTTGTCCTTGTTTTTGTTGTCCTTGTCCTCCTCCTCTCCCTTCTTCTTCTTTTCCACTCAATTTCAATAGTTTCCAATATTTGGACAATGGATAAGTATAAAGTACCCTGTTCTATGAAATGAAATTTTAAGGAAACCTGTATCTATATGTATGGTTTTTCCATTTTTGTTCTATGTTAATTTTGTTATAAAAATAAGTATGATATCAGAATCAAATTTACAAACCTCAGATCACGCTTACAATAAAATAGAACACTAATATTAAGCCATCAAGGCGCAGCACAAATAATTTATATCTTTGTAAACTAGAAGAATATACAATTCTGTTAAAGCAAACATTGATTTTTCTAAGTCTAAAGTTACAAAGCACTGTACATATAAACTTAAAATAAATATAACACTCATGGTTATAAATTCAGATTTTATACACCAATTAAAGTAGTGGTCGTCGTTGGCCTGCCAGCTGTCTGCTTATTTGCATGTGTTGCTGAAAAACTCAAGTAAACGTAATCATTGCATTTTTGCGGTCATGAACCGTCTAGGTTGTATGTGACACTTTGCCTGGTTACATACTAGTTTGTGGGATGAGAATTACCCACATGTACTTCTGTCCCCACTTTTAATAAAACAAGATGATGAAGTTATCAATGACTAATTTAAAATATGAAATTTTGCATTGTTTCCTGGCCTTTTTATGCGTCTATTATTGAGAAGTAAAGAGAAGCTTAGATTTTTAGACATAACATATCAACATGTGTATTCAACTATAGTGGAATCCGCTTGAGCTAAACCACTTTGCAGACAGTGACTGTTAAGTTAAGAAGGGAATTGGTACCCAAAAGTAGTTTATATTAAGCCGTAGTTTATTTTTAGTAGGGCTTAGCATAAGCCCATGCCACTGTGCTGTTAATTTTTAACCAAATTTTCATATGCGGAGCCACACATTGACGATAGTAAAAGTGAAGTCAATAAATTAAAGAGAAAAAAAACAAGTCAGTTGTGTCCCTTATTATATATGTATACATGTAATTTTCGTACTGCAATCTTCAAATGTTCTATCCAACAAGATCTCAATTCAAAGAATTATAAATCTGAGTATGTTATGTCGAAGCCTCAGCACAAAGTTTGTATTTTTTTTAATAGAGCTTCAGTTTCTCGCTGTCTCGATCAAGCTTAAAGTCGGTATCAATTTGAAATGACTGTGTAACGCCAAAAGTGTGTGTATTTCAACTGTTAGCTTACATTACTTCTAACCACTGCTGATCTGAAACAGGTTATGCTGAAAGTGAAACATATATTTCAATCCATTTTGTGTTTGCAGTGCTGCTCAAACTTACAAGTCCCATAGACTACAGCGGTGCACACCAGGCACCCCTATTGCTCCGTCCAGAGTTCTCAGAGTGGCGGAGAGTGTACCCTCGCCCAGCCCTAGGAGAATCCTCGCCACCCCTGCCAAAAATCCCAAGCAGACGCCAGCCAGAGTGCCTGCCCAGGCTTCCAGTCTGAGGCGAAAAGTCTCATTTTAAAAGAGTTGACTTCTATTTATTTAATTTATAACAAAATTGCCTATGGATGACCTTTTATGAACTTTCCCATTCCTTTGCTGATTTACAATTTTATGGTGTGAGCCAGCCTCCAACAGTGGATACTTTCAGGAAGGGATGGAGAAGAGAATGTAAATTTTGACCTCTATTAAATAGTATTTTGTTTACATACAAATCTAAATGTAATGATCTACAGTGGCATTCTCTCTTTTAAACTTTGCAGTCACTGTTGGATGTAAAAAATCTTTTAAGACTGTCCCCATGTCGTCTATTTGAAGTCCATTAGACTGTACTTCTTTGGGTGCGATAGTTATTATCATGAATATAAAATACACTCAAGTGTGTGTATGTGAGCATTAGGGATTCTAACCATAGATCTACATGACTTCCATTAGTCTTTATTAAATTTCTTTTTTTTTTTTTTAATCATTATAAACGGGTTTCCACACAATACAGCAAAGCCAGGAATTTTGGTCTTCAGTCTTGGCAATCCTGGACTTAATTTTTTTTAATACTTCATAAATAAACCAATTTATTTATAAAAATAAGAGTTTTAGTTCTTATCCCTTGGTCAATATGGTATTTTATCTTTCTAAAATACCCTGGATAGAAGAACATTACAATCATGATTCTGTTTTACTTGAATTTATTCATGTGGCAGTTTTTTCTCTTCTATAATATGAATGAAACTAGACTTAGCCTTGGCAGTAACAAATCCAAGGCACAGTGGAATTTGCTTAAGATTTGTAGTAATAGTATCATATGACTAAACCTCCACATTTAGCCAGTCAATACAAGATATGAGTCTGTCATCAGAAGGCTAAACTGTATTATAATTATATCCTCCATCAAATTTTTCTTAGATTTTACCTGTGTATGGTAAGCTGTGGTTTTGTATAAACTATTTTCAAGACACCCAATTCCCCCTTTTAAACTTGATTGTATAAGTTCCCCTAATTGTTCATGTATATCGTGTTTTCCCTCATTAACTATATGTCGGGGGTACATTTCCACTACATATGCCGTGCAGAGGAAAAAAAAATACAAATGTAACACATGCTTATCTGCATGAATTTTCGTGATCTTTGTTTCCAGGTTGTTCCCGCACTCACAAGGAAATAGTATTAGTATTCAGTATTTTTACTTATTTGAAGATTAGGGGTAAAAAAAAAAATTAAGAACACAGAATGACCCCCAGACGTGCGATTACAAACTTACTTTTTACAAGTTTACACTTAGTTGTACACTACATTTTCATTACGGTATGTCAGTCCTAGCTCATGGGAGAGGTGTTACTTTTTAGCAACTGGCCGGAACATCTTTGGTTGTCTAATTTTATACCAGATTTAGAGTGCCTGGTAATGGTATGCAAGTTTGTAAGCTTTGCAGCACTAATGGTTTGTTGGATCCAAGAGTGGGTATGAGATCAGTCTGTTACAACCAAGAGAGCTTACAAAGACAAAAAAGAAGAAAAATTGTGGATTCCTATATCTTCATCGAATGTACGCTGTTACTGAGTTAAAAATTGCAAATTGTTGTCATCGATACATTGCTACATGTATTACTATATTAGTAATACATGTGGTAAAGTGAACATACCCCAATACCCAAGTCTGTACCCTAAAGAATTCAGATAAATCTTCAGAGCTTCCTCCTAGTGGTCTTAGCTGATACATTACTAACCGGGTTGTTTTTATCTTAACCATTATTTTAATTCTTTATGTTGTTCTTTTTTATATATAAGAAAACAATAGGCCACCCCCCATAGATGTAATATTTTTCAAATAACATAAGTAGCTGTCGATATTTTTCACACTTGGATCCTGATTTGCTTTGCATATGAATCCTTTTCAGTTCTGTAATTTAAATCCTCTTAACTCGAATTTTTTATCAAATCCATTGCAATTGAGATAATGAGACTTCAGTTCCACTTTAACCTAACCATTTTCAACTTTGAAACTACTTTCAAATTAATTACTCATGTCAAAGAGAGTTGGAATCCTGTTGAAAATTCCATGCTTTATGTCTATAAATCTTAACATATTTGGACAATTTTTTATGTTTTGTCATCTAATTATTCAGTTCTGTAATTATGTACCTATATTTGTTAGGTGCTTTAGAATTAGATGAACAGATTTAAATCAGTCAGATTATCTGAACTTGATAAATAGGAACCTTGTTTTTGTCTTGATTTCCTTTTGTTAACTAGTCTATTCTCCTTGTCTTTTTCAATTTTACATGTACTTTTAGCATGACTCTAGTTTTATTTTTTCATGGGTTCATGCTGTACGTGTGAGTTTTGTGTGGATTAAATCGCATGTACATGTAAGTATTTGTTATAAACATGATTTGTTAGTACATTGTACCAATGATCTTATTCTTAACCACTTTGGATTTTTTTTTAAATAAATATCAAGTGCCTTAAAATGCAAAAACAGTCTTTTTAACTTTGATTAGCGTTTCTAAAAACCAATACGTCCCTGTTTTTGGTTTGTTGCATGAAAGTAATGCTGAAAATGCACATGCTCTTAGAATTTTGAAACAATAGATTTTGACCCTTGATCATTGCATTCTCTCCAAGGCAACCGATTTCGACTTCATTGAATCACAGATTTTGTACAACACAACAAACATTTTAAAAGTAATTTAATTTTCAACATTGTAAACATGAACTTAGACCAGCATTGACAAGGACAATAGCAAAATTGTAAAATGGCATAAAATTTAATAGCATGGCATATAGGCTACATTGTATAAATTTCTCACATAATTTGCCATTCAGGGCCTACTAATAAGTCTGCATCAATGGTGTGGCAGGCAAATTCTTCCAAGGATCATCAAGCATGCTGGGGTTCACATACTTTTTAATATCATCACTTCCTCCTGGGTTGCTGAAGCTCCCATTCCTATTGCCAAATCCTCTCTGAAGAAGAAATTCAAACATAATTCAATCACTGAGAAATTACATGTACAGGTATTAACGGAAACATTTATAAATTGTATTGGCTTCAAATTCAATTCTTTTTTAAATTATCGCTATTATTCAGGTTGGTCACAACAAGTGAAAAAGAGGAGGTTAAACTTAAAGGATATCAAAAGAATAAATATAGTAATAAGTATATACATGTACTATGAGCAAAGAAACTTATGAATATTACTCAGTCATGACACAAGAACTGCTGGGCCATTTTAGTTTTCACAGCCAATGTAGTCTACTCATTATCATTCTGAAAAGTTTCTTTGATATGCAAGGCAGGAGGCACAACAATATACAAATATACTGCAGTGGTATCTGCTCAAGTTAAATCTCTACTCACAGTTAGAAAAGTAAAAGTTGTTTGATTTTTTTTTTTCATCCCAATAATATGTTACGAACTGACTGCAATTATTAACCAAGGTGGAAAAAAATTCTTTTTAGTAAATTTAGTTCATATGGAGTTAAATTGTAAATGCCTGAATAGGCAACAGAATTTTTTCCAATACGATATGACCATCTACCTATATGCTGATTCAATACAGTACTCCACACACCCCATGAAATCTCTATGGATCCATAACCTTCCTTCACAACTACACACATCACAAATTAACAATCCCATACACTTCCAAGTCAAGGTGGCTTTGTTTCTGATATCCCATCATTCTTTCCAACATGTCCATTCACCACCAGCTGCTCTCTTACCCCCACCCCTTCTGCCTTTTTCTTGCCTTCTCTCAACAAAGAAAAAATCCTGGGCAATTTTGTTGTGTTTGATGGATGCAGAGTGTTCTTTGAATCAAGGTAACAACTAATGCATTTGAAGAGGTGTTAAAATTTATTTTTTTTAAATGTGCACTTCAGTGTGCCTTTTGTTCATCCACAACTCGTTGAAACATAATGATTGTTTATATACCCCCTGCTGTTTCACACACAAGTTCTGTTGAAAGTAATCAAGTCAAGGCTGTCCTTTTTAGAAGTGTTCACAAAGTATTTAATTTTATGAGATACCTCTGGTATTATGGCAAACATTTTGAATACCCAGGTTAACTAGCTTGCTGAAGATTCTATGACTTAAAAATTGAAGAGATATTAAGTTATTAACAAGTAACATCAATTTGGAAGGCAGAAGAAAAATTGTGTTTCATACCCTTGCTGAATGAAAGCCTCTGTTTGAGCCAGATTGGAATCGATTCGGAGGTGTTTGATACTGAGGGGACTGAGACTGGAATCGCGAAGGTGGCGTGTGGAAGTTTGAGGATGGTGTTCTTGGGCTGAATCTTGGTTGGTGATCACGCAAACCTGGTGTGTGCATTAGGGGACTGGGGTGAAAGCCAGGTCTGGGTATCCGCTGATGAATAGGGCTGGGCAAATCTCTTTGAAAAGGATTTTCAGAGCCCCTTGGTGAGTCTTGTGTGTTCTGGAAAGGATTGTGTGCACTGAATCTAGTTTGGCTTGCAAAAGGATTGTCAGAGCTGAAATTGTGCATAGCAGCATTTTGAGTCTGTTCGGAATTCAGAGACTGTCCTCCAGAACTAATATCTCCATGCCTGCTTTGAGAAATGTTGGGATAAGGGCTATGCCTTTGAACTTTGTTAGGATGATCAGCTTTTATGTCACTTGCAGAATAATTTTGAGGTGACTGTGGCAGATTGGGGCTGCTAACATTACCACCTTTGGCTGGAGCTCCCCAGGAAGGCATCTCTTTGATGAAACCCAAGGCAAAAAAACCTGCTGAAGAGAGAGAGAAAAATTAAATCTTCAATGGGTTATCATATTTAATTTAGATCAACTAAATGTCCAACAAAATATTGGACCTGAAATTTGAATTATAAACATCACTAGTAACTCTTAAAAAAAAAAACAATGTTGCAGCACAGTTTATTTATCTACATAGTATTGAAAAGCTCCAACAACAGGGGGACAACTGCCTCAAGTGTACAGCGTTGGTCTTCAGAATTCCATGATTATTAAAAAATTCAAGTGTCCAATTTCGGGCTCTGTAACTGGTTGTGTTGGTGTCGATGCTGAGACAGGGTTCCAAGTGTCCTCGCCCTGTCTTTTGTGTGGCAGCCCATAAAATTGTCAGATGTCAGTCTTAGGGCCCCTCCACAATAGAGCCTATAGATATAGTGCTGATGTTGGATGTTAAACTAACTCAACTTAACTCCAACAACAAACTCATTTAATTCCAAAGCCAATAATCTCCAATACTTGTCCAAATAATCACAATTAAGGACAAAAAAATAATAAACCCTGCTTAACAAGGCAGAGCCTTTACAAAAACTATTGTTCTATCAAGCCTACTCTTTAGGCCTAGGCTTCTCTCTCCGTTTTCTCAAGCACACAAGCTAGATTACTTTAGATCTTAGATTTGGCATGATGAAAAACAAGCAACTGATATTAAACCAATAAAAAATAACAGGAATCATCCCTCTTGTTCTACAGTCACAACTACAATCGGAACCGCCAAATGTGGAGACACGAAATCGGGAAAAGCGGCATAATCAGGAAAAATCCCTGGGGAACCTAATTTTTTCTATAGAAAGCCATTGTGAAATCTTGAAAAAAAATTCACGATTCACTATTAAATGGATGTGTTTACTAGGGCAGATTGTTTGACAATACATATTACATGTATTTTTCTGCAAAAAAAACATGCACATCTTACAAAGTTACATGCATAAATAAGCACATGACAGTTGACTCATGAAGTCCATTCCTGGACTCAGAAAGATTTTTAAAAATGGTGTTTGCTTATAACTCAGGTAAGTGAGCCTTTTAGGGACATGTTTGCCATGACTGTGTGTCTGTCAGTGCTAGCCAGGCTGTAGGCTACATGGTCCATTGCACCTCAGGTAGGTATCTACATGGCCTCTATTTGTTTTCCACAGGTAATCTAGCATGTGTATGACAGCTGCAAAAGTCATGGCCATTTGGTGTCGTGACATGTGTGTCTCTTAGTGCTAGACAGTAGGCTAAATGGATCATTGCATCTCAGGTAGGTGTCAGCTGGGCCTGTGTATGTTTTCACACTGTAATTTAATAGTCAGTGAAACTGATAGAACATGTTTCGTTTGTCCAATAAAGCTGTTAAAAAGTGTACAGATGTAGCTGGGTGTGTAAGCGTTTCTAAAAGTTGGACATTTCATTCGTTGCCGAACAAAAAACACGATTATTTCTCTATTGAGACCAACTAGCTTTCGTCTTCCTCTGTTTTCTTTTTTTGCCTCTTCTTCTTCTCCTCACCCTCCTGTCTTTATCTCTTTCCACCCCCCCCCCCCTCCCCCAACTCTTACTCTCTTTTTAAAAACTAGACATACTCAGCATAAAAAATATGTAGTTAGGGAGTCATTTTAAAAAAAAGTGCCCCCCATCCCCCCCCCCCCCCAAGCATGCACGTACTTTAAAAACTCTAACTCGATATCTGTGTAGATTATAGATCTAAAATTATAAATAGAGTGAGTCTGCCTCCAAGTAGATCTAGATCTAGATCTAGATTTAGATTCTAGTCTTTATCGATTTAAAATTTTAAATAATTTTATAAGGCTAGAAATAGATTAGAATCTAGGCTCTAGATCTGGTTATTTTTTAATCAGCACATGTATCCATCTAGTATAGATCTCGAGATCTTGATATGATTCTAGATCTAGATCTAGATCTAATTAGAAGATACATATAATAAGATCTGGATTCTAGATCTATTATTCTAGGGTGAGTCCAAGAAGATCTAGAATCTAGATCTAGATCTAGATAGATCTGGTGTAAAAATAGCGCTGCTTTTGTAAGCGTATGTCGTATTGATGACTTCTCTTTGTGGACGTTGATTATGTTGCGATGGTGGTGGATCATCATTGTGCAAAACATGCTGGCAGTTTCTTTATTTACTTGTACTGTGTGGCATCTTGTGTAGAGATTAAATGAACAAGACAGACAATGGTTATCTAGTTCGCTGAAGAGGGTGTGGCGGATAAGACTTGTTTCTTTGACAGTAATTTGACGAACCATCCTACTGTTTACACCAATGATGGCACTGTGCAGGAGCAAGAAAGACGGCACCGGTTGTTTTCAGCAGTTGGAACATCTGCTTGGAGCGGTCTCTAGACTTCGTAAAAGCTGAATGCTCGTTCACATCATTATTTTTCCTTGTGTAAGGGGTGGGGTGCTTTAATTTCTCTTTCTTCTAAGCCTCTATTGCTTACTCATAAAGACACCCGCACCTATACAAGACAACAACACAAAGTAGGTTCGTATTCAAACACAAGGTGCAAGTTTTATCAAAGGAAAGATATAATAGTTTATTAAAGTAAAGAAACCTAAAACATACACTATAAAAGAGGAAGAAGTAGTCAATTCTGGGCAACAACAACTCCACTTCAAACTACAATCACTCAACGTCAGGATTCGTAATATTCTTCACTAACTGTTAGCCCTTAAAGTCACCTTTTTTTTGTCTGTTTGTTTGTTGCTGGGTTTTTCTTTTGTTTTTTTTTTGTTTTTGTTTTTTTGTTTTTTTTTTGTTTTTTTTTGTTGTTTTTTTGGGGGGGGGGGGGGGAAGCTGTGACTTTACAAGAATAATGGTGCTTTCTGTAGAGGACAATGCGATGGATGTGATGCCATTTTTTTAAACAGAGAGCGTAAAGCCTACTAAAACTGGAGGGCATTTGGGTTATTATTCCAACCTCAACGCCTCTGATCATTAAAAAATGTTTCCAAATGGTCTTGGTTAAGCTTGTACGTGAGAGTGTATTTGAATCCATCAACTGCCGCTTTCATGGAGTAAATCACGGGACAGTTGCTTGATGGACGGTAGGGTGCAGATAATCCCAATGAAAACTGTCTTTCAAGGTCCCTGTGAATGGGGTCTCCCATTAGTGCCTGTAAGTTCTTTTATGTAATTACAGATTCTATCAATGTCTTGTGATTTTATTAAATTCAAATTTGATACATTAATTGGACTTTTTAAACATTTGGCGAATCAGTTCGTGGAATATGAAATACCAACAGCTTTGTCCATAACGTTTATTAATGAAGTGGTCTCTTCGCGATTATTGAACTCTTTTCTTTTAGGGATGTCTCGTCAGAAATCAATTGCTGTACCGGAAGAACTCAGGGTTTGTGAGGCCAGCGTAACCTTCATTTTAATCTTTTGAAAATCAAGATAGGCTGGCTTTATTTTGTTTGCGAGGACCAAATTATCTGTGAGTTGCAATTTGTTCGATATATTCCCATTTGAT
>RQTK01001748.1:30477-46200 GCA_003991915.1 Elysia chlorotica
ATAATAATAATAATAATAATAATAATAATAATAATAATAATAATAATAATAATAATAATAACAAAACAAAAAAAATCACACGAAAACAAGAACAGAAAAAAAAGAATATAAGAAAGCAAAAAAGGAGAAGTTGAGACCCACCTGGTTGTATGTGCGATTACCAAACTCTGGAGCTCTGCTCACTTTGGTCAATGGGTATTTGTCAGGTGAGCTGTCGCACCAACCCAGGGAACACTTAGGTTGGCAGGTGAATCGCCTGGCAAATCAGACACACAAACACGAGAGAAAGGTTCATGTCTAAGGTAGGTTAAGGCGAATTCGTTGGTCTCTTTTCGTCCATCCATTTTCGGCAGAAATGTTGTAATAAATAGGCCCATATATAAAAACACAATAGAGATATTAATGTTGAAAGCAGTTCCAGTTGAGTTGGTTGGTTTCGTTGCGTTTAAAGTCAACAGAAAGGCTAAATTGAGAATTTTACGCGCTGCCGCACAGATACAAGTCCCAAGTAGGGAACGAACTGGGACAAATAGACATTTTGATTATATCTAGAGATTTGATTTGATTGGAGTTGATTTAACGTCCAACATCAGCACTCCATAGGGTATATTGTGGACGAGCCCCAAGACTAACGTATGATAATTGTATGTGCTGCCACACACGAGACAGGGAGGGGATACCATGACTCCTGTCTCAGCCGGCCTATCTAGAGAGCAGGTACATGGGACTAGTAACTAAGAGGTATATGTACAAACAAAAAATATTGCCGCACGAATAGGTAGATGTAATGTGAGCCTCGGTTTCTTTTAGCAATACAAAACAACCACACCAACCACGCCAAGTTAGTGTTACCCAAAGAAATTAACGATTGGTCAAACATTATTTTGTTTGTCCGATTTCGTCCCCTGTGATTGGTTAGGTCGGGATCACAGTCAGTGTAATGTGATCGCCTGAGACAGGATTTCAGGTCTTACCGCTCTGTCTCAAATGTGGCAGCACATACACCTGTCAGACGCCAGTCTTGAAGCCCGTCAATAATATAGCCTATATAATGCTCACGTTGGACGTTAAACCAACTCAACTCAACTCTTTTAGAGAACTCACGTGTGAATGGTGGATTCGTAGATCTTGTGGCTGTCATCTGTCACGGGACACACTTGATTGTCAGAACACATACATTGGTGTAACACACGGTATTCGGTACAAGTCGTTCCGTGGTGCCAGTCTATTGTAACGTTATACACATCCGCACAAACCGCATTTGTTTGTCGTGGACAGGTCATGTTGTAATTCCGCTGAAAAACGTCGGAAAAAAAATTATAACATTATTTATTATGATTGTATAACGTTCTTCATAAAAATGTAACATTATTAATAACAAATATAAAATTATTCATAAAAATATTATAACGTTATTCATAAGAAATATTATGACATTATTCATTAAAATAATATAACATTATACATAAAAATATTATCCCCATATTCATAAAAAGAACCCTAAACAAGCTGAGTGGGTGATTGATTGATTCATTGATTGATCGATCGATTTATTAATTGTTGGTTCGTTGGTTTTGCCTATTTTATTGATCAATTGGTATTGATCAATTGGTTGGTTGTTGGTTAATTGATTTTGCCTATTTTATTGATCAATTGGTTGATTGACTTGCAAAATAGAATGTTCATACACATAGTTAAACTTAACAAATTTTGTAATTTCATAAAAAATGGTATCATGGTCTAATTCAACTAATAATTTTCGTTTCGTGGCTGGACTAATTAACAAATTTTGTAATTTCATAAAAAAAATGGCATCATGGTCTAATTCAACTAATAATTTTCGTTTGCGTGGCTGGACTGGGGCTTCTTTATGAAACCCTCTTGTATACTTTATCTTTTAGATCTGACCTGACTGTGTAAATAAATACAAGAGGGTTTCATAAAGAACCCACAGTCTTGACACAGCCCCAGCCCAGCCACCAGCTGCAGTCTAGTTCTAGCCTTAGTCTGTCTAGACCATCCCTGTCTGTAGCAGATCTAATTTCCCCCGTCGCGCGCCTTGTGTTCTCTTTTAAGCTAGAACAAGGCGCGCCATTAAGTTTAATTAACTGCACTTGCCTGATGAGCTCTTTGTTTGTTTGTTTAATTGTTTGTCAGTTTGTTTGTTTGTTTGTTTGTTAATTGCACTGTAAATGAGCTCTTTGTTTGTTTGTTTAATTGTTTGTCAGTTTGTTTGTTTGTTTGTTTGTTAATTGCACTGTAAAGGCTATACATGTGTTGTGGACGGATTTCATACGAGTTTCATACGTTAGGCACAGCCCCACCCCAGCCACCAGCGTCAGTGTGGCTCTGGCCTTAGCCAGAGGGTTTCATACGAGTTTCATGCGGAAGCCACAGCCCCACCCCAGCCACCAGCGTCAGTCTGGCTCTAGCCTCAGAGTTCGTGTGTTCTAAAGTTCTATGTTCCGTCACTTTTGGTGAGTTCACTTTGTTATCAAGATCTTGCTCTAAACACCATTGTTGTTGTATCATACGATTGTTGTGGTTTGCCAAAAACCTATCACTAGCTTTGCAACACACACTTCTGTAACGGATGACCTAATTAAACCCCTTAAGCATGGGGTGTTCTGATCGCGCATTTATTATAATTTCATAAATTATGATGCTATTTTTTAGCTTATCTTATCTTAACATGCTGTCAATCAGAACATAGAACTGGCTGTTCTGGAAGGATTAATACTGTTGTCACAATAAATTCTACAGAGTTAATGGGTAAAAGAACAGGAAATAAAAAAAAATCCGCATCTCTTTAAAATTTCGAAAGAGGTCCACATATTCATTCCGCCATATTCTGTTTCCTTGTTTTGAAAGAGTGAAGAGTGTACCAATCGATCACATTGTACTGACACTGTCCTAACCAATAGGGATATACACTATTTCGTCCAGATTACAATTTTCTTCTGTATGGAAAGGTACTAATAATACACCGAAATCATCAATTAATATAAAAATAGACATTATTGAAATAGTCAGATATTTAGCCCAGTGTTAAAACGCAAGAATATAAAATCACACTAACATATAAGAGCTGTTATTATATGTTGTCGTTTCAATGCAATCGTTTCAAAATTCAATTGCACACAGGCCGTCTTAACTGGCCATCACAAAAGCGACTCAAAACTCATAATCTTCCTTTCAAAATGCCCCTTGTTGAGAGTAATAAGGAAATCCGTCTGCATCTGTGAAATTAAAATGCCTCGTTAGCATGGGATTTGAATGCCCAATACCTACAGACTCTCGTCAACGACTCACCTACACGTAGACATGCACAGATATTCTCACTAACGACTCACCCTCACGTAGACACGCCCACAGACTCTCACTAACCTCACTCAAACGTAAACACGCCCACAGACTCTCACTAACCTCACTCAAACGTAAACACGACCACAGACTCTTACTAACGTCTAACCCAAATGAAGACATGCCCACAGACTATCACTAACGACTCACCCAAATGAAGACATGCCCACAGACTATCACTAAGGACTAACCAAAACGTAGACACGCCCAAGGACTCTCACTAACGACTAACCCAAACGTAGATACGCCCACAGACTATCACTAACGACTCACCCAAATGTAGACATGTCCGCATACTCTCGTGGCCGAGATGTGTGCCACTGCAACAAACAGCAGGAGCGCCGTCAACATGGTCGCCTTCATCATATCTGGATTAGACACGACGGGCAAAACATCTTAACTGATTTTATTACTCACTTAGATGTGGTTGGACGTGGAGCTTCGGTTGTATAATTTGCTAACCATTTCAGCTTAATCCAAAAGCAACAACAACAACAACAACAACAACAGCAGCAGCAACAACAACAACAACAACAGCAGCAGCAAAAACACGTCGTATAGGACACCCCTCTCCCTTCTCATAGGCATATTGGGTTCGATTACTCCACACAGAGAGAGAAAGAAAGAAAGAGAGAGAGAGAGAGAGAGAGAGAGAGAGAGAGAGAGAGAGAGAGAGAGATCTGGAGAACACTGCGAATAAATCATGCGATCGATAATTGTGAATGTTCAGGTTTAAAGTTAGCAGATACAATCATGAAAAATTTAATCAAGTTCTTGCCCACGCTCCGCAACTCTATTAAAAGGCAAAAATGCTTGACAAAGTCTTGATCAAATTTATGTATATTATATTTAGTTACTTATTAGACCAAGAGTCAAGGTGTTTTTTTTCTAAAATTTAGTTAGTGAGTTAGTTTGAACCCTTGATTCCCTGTGGAACATAGGACCGCAGCAAATCCCCTCAATCAAATTCGGTTCCTCTTCAGCTTAGCCCATGTAGTACCATTATCACATGCTATGATGTATCCTACAGTTTATACGCTCTATACAGATCATTTTCACATACTATTATGTATACCATAGTTTATACGCTTTATACAGATCATTATCACATGCTATGATGTATTACTGGTTGGGTCGGTGTCAGTATAATGTGACCGGCTAAGACAGGAGTCATGGTATCCCCACCCTGTCTCGTGTGTGGCAGCACATAAAATTGTCAGACGTCCTAGGGCCCGTCCACGATATAGCCTATAAGTCGCTGATGTTGGACGTTAAAACTGAACCAACCAACCAAGCTATGATGTATCCTATAGTTTATACTCTTTATACAGATCATTATCACATGCTATGATGTGTCCTATAGTGTATACGCTGTATACAGATCATTATCACATACTATGATGTAGGCCCTATCCTATAGTTTATACGCTTTATACAGGTCATTATCACATGCTATGATGTGTCCTATAGTTTATACGCTTTATACAGATCATTATCACGTGCTATGATGTATCCTATAATTTATACGCTTTATACAGATCATTATCACATACTATGATGTAGGCCCTATCCTATAGTTTATACGCTTTATACAGGTCATTATCACATGCTATGATGTGTCCTATAGTTTATACGCTTTATACAGATCATTATCACGTGCTATGATGTATCCTATAATTTATACGCTTTATACAGATCATTATCACATACTATAATGTAGGCCCTATCCTATTGTTTATACGCTTTATACTTGTCAGTCGCATAGCCTAAAAAAGGATATATTACCGAAAATGCTTTACTGAAGGTAACTATAGATTCAAGAGATCGTTCATGCAAAAAATATTTAATACGGTAGGAGATCGACTTAGTGAGCGACGTTTCTAGCAAACAGCAGAAAGTTTTGTAATCTTTTTTAGATATGTTTATTTTTTAATTTAAAAAAAACCCAGAGATTTTTATTCTCGCAGGTTTTCTTCCCACAATGATCAACCCTTTACTTTATCTTCAGAACGTGTCTACTAAAAATGAAAACAAAATTTAATTAAGATTTGTTTTCGTTATGATTGTGTTTTTTTTTATAATTATTTTTTTTTAATCCAGCAACAAAAAGTTTATACATAGGACCGCAGCAAATCCCCTCAATCAAATTCGGTTCCTCTTCAGCTTAGCCCATGTAGTACCATTATCACATGCTATGATGTATCCTACAGTTTATACGCTCTATACAGATCATTTTCACATACTATTATGTATACCATAGTTTATACGCTTTATACAGATCATTATCACATGCTATGATGTATTACTGGTTGGGTCGGTGTCAGTATAATGTGACCGGCTAAGACAGGAGTCATGGTATCCCCACCCTGTCTCGTGTGTGGCAGCACATAAAATTGTCAGACGTCCTAGGGCCCGTCCACGATATAGCCTATAAGTCGCTGATGTTGGACGTTAAAACCGAACCAACCAACCAAGCTATGATGTATCCTATAGTTTATACTCTTTATACAGATCATTATCACATGCTATGATGTGTCCTATAGTGTATACGCTGTATACAGATCATTATCACATACTATGATGTAGGCCCTATAGTTTATACGCTTTATACAGGTCATTATCACATGCTATGATGTGTCCTATAGTTTATACGCTTTATACAGATCATTATCACATGCTATGATGTATCCTATAGTTTATACGCTTTATACAGATCATTATCACATGCTATGATGTAGGCCCTATCCTATAGTTTATACGCTTTATACAGATCATTATCACATACTATAATGTAGGCCCTATCCTATTGTTTATACGCTTTATACTTGTCAGTTGCATAGCCTAAAAAAGGATATATTACCGAAAATGCTTTACTGAAGGTAACTATAGATTCAAGAGATCGTTCATGCAAAAAATATTTAATACGGTAGGAGATCGACTTAGTGAGCGACGTTTCTAGCAAACAGCAGAAAGTTTTGTAATCTTTTTTAGATATCTTTATTTTTTAATTTAAAAAAAACCCAGCAATTTTTATTCTCGCAGGTTTTCTTCCCACAAAAATCAACCCTTTACTTTATCTTCAGAACGTGTCTACTAAAAATGAAAACAAAATTTAATTAAGATTTGTTTTCGTTATGATTGTGTTTTTTTTTATAATTAGTTTTTAAAATCCAGCAACAAAAAGTTTACGCAAAATGTTAAAGTACCTTAGTCACTCACCCATTTTAGCGTCGCACCGTTGTTATAATACACTAGATTAGTTCTTTTAAATCAACCGAGACTGCTAGGTGTTGTGATAGCCCAGCGCCGAAAACTAATAGAATTTATATCTAGATCTATCCACTGGAGCTGACGGTCATGGCAAATTATCTAGATCTAAGTGTTTGTGTGTGACGGAGAGACAACAAACGCTTTGCGATCTACACAATAGTAACGTATGACGTAATCAACTAACTCCTTTAGGCATGGAATTTTCTGTCATCAGTTAAGTAGGTGAAGTACTATAATGTTGTTTGAGATCTAGAAAACCTATAGAACTGCAAACAATATCCATAACAGCCCTGGTGAAAAAAGCTTAACACTTGTCCAGGTAAGATCTTCTTCTTCTGCGTTCAGTTTCAGTATGCCTAAATCGTTAAATTTTCAGACTGCCCCCTAGGGGTAAAAGGTAGTCTTTAAAGGGTTTGCAGTGCACCCCATAATTTGTGCTTCAGTGTTGCATCTGAAGGCCATATTGTTTGCCCGAGCTGGGAATAAGAGTGGCATGCCATGAGGACATATTCTGCAGTTTGAGGGAAGTGTTCGCATGCACAGAAAAGAGAGTTGCTTATCTTTAATTTGTAGATGTGTGCATCTAGTTGTCCATGCCCTGTTCTACGTCGAAAAATTCTGCTTTGTTGACATCGTGGGAGATAATGTATGTTGTCTTTTAAATACAAAGGATTTGCTGTGGTTTTCCCGTTGTCAGTATGAGATGCACATGTTTTAACAGTGTGCACATCAAATTAAAGCCAGGGACTTGACGCTACTCGCCACTTAAAGGGGTAATCCATTATGAGCAGGAGGGATTTGTTTTGTTGTGAGTTTGACAGACAGACAGACATACAGAAAACAGGAGTCAAGCCATTTTATCATTCCATAATCCTTTACACGACAAAGCGATGCTTAATCGATTTTGCACTTCATCTCTGTATTGGAAATTGCGTAACTAGAACGTTGAATCCATAGCAACAGGTGATCACAAAGCTTGTATTTAATTACTTTGTTTTCGCGGTGTTTTATGCATCCTTTCCGCTGTTATGGACTACGCGTATTGTAGTTGACAGAAAAACGTATGCCGAATTTTAACGCCGCAAATAAACAACGCTTTTCATTGCAGCTATGAAAACCAGAGTTCATTAAAATGTCTGTTATATTATTAAATCAAACAGGCAGCAGATGGCAAATATGGGTGGTGGGCGAACATTTTATTTTGTACTGCTGGGCTTTTGAATTTTAACATTTCTATAGTCACCTCACGATGAATTGGACAAGATATGACTGATATAAAATGTGCATAACACAGCAACCAAAAGGAGTCGTGGGCGGGATATACAAAATTGAGGTGCCTGTTGAATGGTCAAGTCACGTTTACTCATCAGTGATTGGGTACCTACCAACGCCTCGATTTTTGCCACAAACTTACTCAGTCATTTGAAAATTACAACGCATTTTAAATGAACCACTATAAATCATATTAAGGCCATGCTGACTACCACTTTTTAAAAGGCAATGTTTTATTACACCTTTGATATTATATGAAAATTCAATGCACCATTCCTGCAAAGACCAATCTGTATTTCTAGGTCAAAGAAGCGCGTTAAGGGGAAAAATGGTGTGCACTTTTGCGGTAACTCTAAAAGGTTTATCACCGCAGACTTACCCAGTCACTTAAAAACAAAAGGTAATTAATTCAGGAATAATCTAGAATCTAGATCTGAATTATTTGAGCAGGGAAGCATGACTCAACTGTATGATGAGAGAAGGTTTAATGGTGGAAGATCTAGATCTAGATTAGATCAATGAGGTGAGAGAAAGAAGCGTCTTTTAAAACAATCCAGATACTTAGCGGTAACACTCAATCCAAATTCAGTTCCCTCAACCACAAAATCACATACATCACTTGATAAACCATCCATATCTATGCCTTATGATGGTAGTCAAGAACTATGACAAAGTGAAAACAGACATAGATCTAGATCTCCACAACGTAGACCCATCATCACTAACGCATTCACCTGACATCAGCTTCTACAGTTACACTGCCAACGGATCCAAACAATGACAATAAATACAGCACTTGATCAACCATCCACATCTAGGCCTGTTGACACTGATCGAAAACTAGATTTAGATCCACGACAAATAGAAAACAGACATAGATCTATAGTTCTCCCACGTAGACCTCGCTTTAGATCTGCTACACCATCACAAGAAGCAGATAGGTCCACAGGGATAAGATCTACATCACCATTACCGTCTCCACCTCACATCAGTCAGGCAGCTACTACGTTTACAACACCAACTGGTCCATACAATGACAAAACAATATTGTTTCGCACAATATTAGGGGAGTGACAAAGACATGCCAATATTGTGACGCAAAATTATGGCCCACATAAGCATCCTCACTATGCTGTGCCAATGATCAAGTTAGTTTACAACTCTTGCAAATTTTACTGGAACCTTTACACCAGCTGTTTGTAGAGGATACTGTATAGAATCTAGACATTTCCGAATTTTAGAAAGATTAGGGCAACAAAGTGTATGGAAACAGAATGTTGGATCTTTTGAAAGTAATCTGCGGGAGTCACATACTGAATATAGTGCTTATATAAGCAGGTTATCCTATAATGTTAGATCTTAAAAATAGCGGGAGCACATAATGAACATAGTGCTTATAGGAGCAGGTAAAGTACTATAAAATACGGGATGTGGAACAAAGAAACTACATCTTTATTAATAAATAAATAATATAGATCATGTCTAAAAGGCTCTATGGATCTAGATTTAAATTAAGATATAAGAAGTTGTATAGTTACAATAACAATAAGATCGAGATTTAAAAAAATGATATAGATCTAGATCTGATCTAGTTCAGATCTAGATCTGGGTTATCCTATTTTGTTTAGATTTTAGACTATGCAGTGTAACTATGTTTATACACTAGATCTTGATTTAGACATGACTCGATCTAGACCTACTCTAGCCATCAGGCAAAGTATCTGTAAATGTTTCGTTCTGTTGGTCTAGCCTGTCTAGATCTAATCTAAATCGAGACTGATTAACATCCAATACATTTAACAATTTAATTTAGAATTTTTTCTAGATGGGAAGCTAAGAACTTTTGACTTTCTCTGATTATTTATGGTCTCACCTGAAAAAAAATGTTGTCAGCACACATTAGATTGTTTATTTCATGTTCAAATCGTTTATCCATTAGGCACGGACAAGCTGGAAACGAAAGTTAAGAAAATTGTTTTGCCAGAAATTTCCGTTCTTTAAATATTGGCGTGCATAAAAGTGCAGCCATACATCGAAATCTTTGACTTTTGTCTCAGTGGTCACATGAAACTAACACTAACTCAACCAGTAGGGAGCGAAATCTGCCCCAGGGCGACCGCTACCCAGGCAGACAGACAGACAGACATACAGAGAGAGACACAGATAGGGAAGTAGAGAGAGAAATATTTTCAATCCCAGGTTTGGACAAATCATTTTTATTTTCAGATACAGTTCCCTACTGGTAAGGTTGGTACATGTATAGATATAATGTAATCGCTGTTATCCTAAATTTACATAATTTTTATGTTTGCCAACGGGTAAATTTGTCAGAATTCGAATTCAGCTAAATAATGACGGTAGACTTTAAGAAACAAAATACTAAATCAACCAAACAGTTCCTTAGATTTTGAAAAAAGTCCGACTGCAAGCTGTGACCAAAATTTAAAATTATTATAAATCATTTCATATCACCAGCACTTACTGGACAAGTTCCTGCGACAGCGGTGCACAACAACAAAACGAAAACAAAAACAAACATAAACATCTATATTTTTGTCCGTGCATATTTTGAAATTTTATGTGTGGCTCTGTCCTATATTATGGACTGCGCGTATAACTTTTTGACAGGAAAACCCATGATAAATTTTACCAAAAAAAATTTGCTTTTGATTGCAGCTATTAAAACACATGTTCATTAAAATGTCCGTGCATACAAAAACACCATACTTCTTGTTAAAGCAATAAAAGCAGGTGTTTACAAAGATTATATTTATGTCGAAATTAATTACTTAGCTTTCTCAGTATTTTGTGAGTCCCTGTCTAGTTTTATGGACTGAGCGTGTTATAGTTTGACAGAAAAACACATGAAATGTTTAATGCCTAAAATAAACTATGCTTTTCATTGCAGCTGTCAACAAACTTGTTCATTAAAATGTTTGTTTATATTGTTAAATCAGACAGGCAGCAGATGGTAAATATGGTTGGTGGACGGACATACATTTGTGTCTCGACGCCACAAAATGAGACGTTTTGCAATCATACCAGGAGAAACGTTTATCACAGGATAAGAGAGGATCATGGAATCAACCCACTTGGTCTTAAACAAGGCCGCTCGTTGCATTACTTTAGTTCATGTGATAGTATCTCGATTATCGATGAAAACTTGTGATAAATGTACAGCATCTTGCACATTGTACCTTTAAAGTAATAAAAAAATGATAGAAAATAGTTTACCATTTGAAACAACACAGTATGTAACAGATTTGCTGGTGAGGTGGTAATCTGTTAGGCTCTGTTTGTCTAGGGGTATTGAAAATATTCACAGCCAATCACACGACTCGTCCATAGAAAATAAATCCAAAGTGTGTTTTGAAGACATTGAAGATGCGATTTCTGCTGTGGAAGAGTGGTTTCAAGCGCAAAATGACACGTTTTACTCTCAAGGGCTTTTGAAGGTCAAGGACAGGTGGTAGAAATGTGTAACTATGCAGGGTGACTATGTAGAGAAATAAATGTAAGTGTGCCAAATTTTAAGTCTCTGGGTTTATTCCTTCATTGTCATGCTAAGAACATAGTGAACACCCCTCGTAGATCTAGATTTAGATATGATTCGATCTAGACCTACTCTAGCCATCAGGCAAAGTATCTGTAAAGGTTTCATTCTGTTGGTCTAGCCTGTCTACATCTCATCTAATTCGAGACTGATTAACGTCCAATACATTTAACAACTTAATTTAGAATTTTTATTCTAGATGGGAAGCTAAGACCTTTTGACTTTCTCTGATTATTTATGGTCTCACCTGAAAAAAATGTTGTCAGCACACATTAGATTGTTTATTTCATGTTCAAATCGTTTGTCCATTAGGCACGAACAAGCTGGAAACGAAAGTTAAGAAAATAGTGTTGCCGGAAATTTCCGTTCTATAAATAGATCGTATGCATAAAATGGCAGCCATACATCGAATTCTTGACTTCTGTCTCAGTGGTCACATGAAACTGACACCGACTCAACCAGTAGGGAGCGAAATCTACCCCAGGGCGACCGCGCTACCCAGGCAGCAGACAGACAGACATACAGAGAGAGACACAGACAGGGAAGTAGAGAGAGAAATATGTTCGATCCCAGGTTTGGACAAATTCATTTTTTTTTGTCAGATACCGTTCCCTACTGGTTAGGTTGGTACATGTATAGGTATAATGTAATCGCGGTTATCCTGACTTTACATAATTTTTATGTTTACCAACGGGTAAATTTGTCAGAATTCCAATACAGCCTAAATAATGACGGTAGACTTTAAGAAACCAAAATACTAAATCAACCAAACAGTTCCTTAGATTTTGGGAAAAGTCCAACTGCAAGCTGTGACCAAAATTTAAAATTATTATGAATCACTTCATATCACCAGCACTTACTGGACAAGTTCCTGCGACAGCGGTGCACAAACAAAACGAAAACAAAAACAAACATAAACATCTATATTTTTGTCCGTGCGTATTTTGAAATTTTATGTGTGGCTCTGTCCAATATTATGGACTGCGCGTATTACTTTTTGACAGGAAAACCCATGATAAATTTTACCGAAAATAAAATTTGCTTTTGATTGCAGCTATTAAAACACATGTTCATTAAAATGTCTGTGCATACAAATACACCATACTTTTTGTTTAAGCAATAAAAACAGGTGTTCACAAAGATTATATTTATGTCGAAATTAATTACTTAGTTTTCTCAGTATTTTGTGAGTCCCTGTCTAATTTTATGGACTGCGCGTGTCATAGTTTGACAGAAAAACACATGACAAATTTTAATGCCTAAAATAAACTATGCTTTTCATTGCAGCTATGAAAACCCTTGTTCATTAAAATGTTTGTTTATATTGCTAAATCAGACAGGCAGCAGATGGCAAATATGGTTGGTGGGCGGACATACATTTATTTTACTGTGTGGCTTTTAGATTTTGACATATCTATGGTCACCACACGATGGATTTGACAAGATGGGATAGAGGTAAACACATGTATAATACAGCAACCGATAGGAGCAGTGGACGGGATTTGAAAAATTGAGGTGGTGCTTGTTGAATGGTCAAGTCACGTTTACTCTTCAATGATTGGATACTTACTCACTCTCGTGTAAAGAAACAACTGCTGTGCTACTCTGATTTTATTAGGGGCGGGTCCTACTTAGGGAGAGGGGCATTATAATAGCATGCGGTTGAAATTTAATTATATATACGTGTATTTCCCAAACATTTAGAGAGAGAGACACTGAGAGAGAGAGAGAGAGAGAGAGAGAGAGAGAGAGAGAGAGAGAGAGAGAGAGACGTACATAGAGAGAGAGATCGACTGACGGACAGAAACACAGAGACAAAGACATAGACTCCACTGTGAACGTTATTCAAAAATGTTTAGACATTATTTTTAGCAACAATATGAGAAGAGCGGCGTAGATTGAAAAGGGGAGAGGTAAACGCACCAAAAGGCAGACAGACAGACACACGCAGAGCTGTGTTTAAACACGACACTTAATGCCTGGACCACCAGAGCAAACTTTTAGCTCTTTGCTTACATTTAGTGGTAGCCAAGATTCTTCAGGAGTATGTGTACTTGACAGTCTATTTCTGGAGACTCAGTCTCCGATGCTGTTTCAGGTAGGGGATCTCTTGATAGCGTGTTTGCCACCACCATCTCTTTGCCAGGTCTGTAATTCAACCGAAAGTCACATTTGTGGAGTATTCTGGGTGGGCAGTTTCCCAGTGGTCTTTTGAATATACTTTCAAGTGGTTTGTGGTCATTTTCTATGGTAATGTTTCGACCATAGGTGTATTGGTGAACTTTTTCACAGGCAAACACGACACTTAATGCCTCCTTCTCGATCTGTGCGTAGTTTGATTCAGAAGGATTTAGTGACCTTGAGGCGTAAAAGACGATGTCTCCATCTTGAAGTAAGGCGGCTCCCAAACCATATTGGGATGAATCTGCTGCAACTGTAACCTCTTTGTCTGGGTCAAAGTACTTTAATGTTGGGCTATTCGTGGTTGCCTCTGCTACTTTTTCATGGCTTCCTCTTGAGCCGGAGTCCATACCCATTCTGTGTCCTTGTGTAGGAAATCTTTCAGTGGCTTTTTCATGTCTGAGAGATTTGGGATAAATTTCCCAACATTGGTCACCATACCCAAGTATCTCTGAATAGCTTTTTTGTCTTGGACTTTCATGCCGCAAATTGCTTTAATCTTTTCTGGATCTGGTTTTGACCCTTCCCTTGTTATGATGTGTCCTAAGTATTTTAACTCAGTTGCTCCTAACACAATTTTCTCTCTGTTGTAGGTTATTCTCCCTTGCTGATTCTAGGCACTTCCTTTCTCTTTCTTGCAGTTGTTGCTTTGTACTTCCCCACACAATGACGCCATCGAAGAAGCTTTCAATTTTCTCCTGGTCCATTGTGTCTGTCTCATTTGTTTGATGAATATTTCCGGAACGGAACTTATCGCGAAGGGACAACGCAGAAAGGAATACATTCCAAAGGGTGTATTCATAGTACACAATTTGCTGCTGTCCTCATCCAAGGGTTTCTGCCAAAAGCCCGAGGTAGCATCAAACTGTGAGAAGTATTTAACGCCAACTAATTTTGCTGTGATTTTTTTCAGGACTTGGTATGCTATACTTCTCTCTCTTGATAGCTTTGTTTAAAGCCTGAGGGTCCATGCAGATTCTTAGCTTTTTGTTGGGCTTCTCCACTACCACCATAGGACTTGCCCAGTCGGCGTACTCTTCTTGTTTCTTGATGATATGGAGTTCTTCCAATCTATCACGTTATTTCTTGACTCTTTCTTTTAAACTGATTTGTATTCTTCTTGCTGCACTGTGAACTGACTTCACACCATGACCTATTTCTATGTGATATCCATCTGGGAGGCATCCTACACCCTCAAAAATATCTGGAAATTGTTTACACACATCATTTTCTTTGTTTCGATGGATGGACATAACTTTTATGAGTTCCAATTGTTGGGATGTTTCTAGTCCCAGAATAGGGTATTTTGTGGTATCTGTGATGAAAAATGACAGTGAAGTATTCATCACATTCAGTTTACATTTTCCAATGACTGCTATTCTGTCACCTATGTAGCTTTTTAGCTTTTGTTTTGTCTTTGAGATTGGAATTGTCTTATTCTTATTGATTTCTTTGTACTTTGTCAATGGCAGTATGTTGGCCTGTGCCCCAGTATCAACTTTGAACGACACTGGTACAGAGTTTACACTTGTCTCTATGTAAAGTGAATTGTTTTGTACTACAGTTATCTTTTGATGTCCAACTACTGCAATGAAGAAATGGTTGTCTTCCTTTTGTTGCATTTTCCATATTCATGCTGTAGTCCACATTTGGGACATGATTTTCTCGGTTGTTTCCGCTTTTCTCTGTAATTTTTCGACGACATGTACATCTTGTCTGGCGCCCAGTCTTGTCCTTGAGGCTTCATTTCCTTCAGTTGCAATGCTGTACTCACTTAAACTTTTAACTGTGGCGTCATACGTCTTACACATCTCAATCGTCTGCTGCATAGTTAGGTCCACTTTGTTAAGTAGTTTTTTCTTCTGTTCCGAGCATTAACAGCCTTTGATAATTTGTTCCGTCAGTCTTTCTTCTTTAATGGTTGTTAAATCAAAGTCACACTTTTCAGCTTTTGTTTTTAGTCTGAGTATAAATTCTTCAACAGATTATGTCTCTTTTTGCAGGTAGCTTTGTAGCCCAATTCGTTCAACCCACTTGTTAGGTTTTTCAATTAAGATGTTTTTTTAATTTATACCCCAAACATT
>RQTK01001749.1:3266-46053 GCA_003991915.1 Elysia chlorotica
CCCATAGTCCACCTAACTATCCCCATAGTCCACCTAACTATCCCCATAGTCCACAGAACTATCCCCATAGTCCACCTAACTATACCCATAGTCCACAGAACTATCCCCATAGTCCACAGAACTATCCCCATAGTCCACAGAACTATCCCCATAGTCCACCTAGCTATCCCCATAGTCCACCTAACTATCCCCATAGTCCACCTAGCTATCCCCATAGTCCACCTAACTATCCCCATAGTCCACCTAACTATCCCCATAGTCCACCTAACTATCCCCATAGTCCACAGAACTATCCCCATAGTCCACAGAACTATCCCCATAGTCCACAGAACTATCCCCATAGTCCACAAAACTATACCCATAGTCCACATAACTATACCCATAGTCCACATAACTATCCCCATAGTCCACAGAACTATCCCCATAGTCCCCCGGCCGGCCCATGCCAGACTAGTGAGACAGCAACACTTGTGGCCGGCCCACAACTGTGCGGCCCGTCGCTATCAATGCTAATCGAATTATCTTAAGCCCGGGATAAGAAAGGACACACGGCGAGAGCCCCCTCTTGAAAGCTCTTGAGACCTTTTGGCAGGGTCGATCGGCGCGCCCAATCTCAGGATCCCTTTGTCCGGTCTTAAAGTTATCAACCATCTTAGGGCAACATTGCCCGATAGGTTGCCCTGGGCCGCCCTGGCCAGCTTTCACGCCGGTCCAGCTCAAGTGGAAGGGTTTGGGCGTACATACTAGCGACTCGAGGGCTTTGAATAATTTTGACCCTCCATTAATGGTTTCAAGAAGCCACAGTTTTTACAACTCACCTAAGTGAATCACAGTTTAAAACCAGCCTCGTAGCAATAGAATGAACTAGCATAGGATCTATCATGTCTTGCCTTCATCCTGAGACTTCTGTCAACGCCACGGGAACCTAGGAGACGTTAAACCCGGAGAGGGGGAGATATTTCTCTCCCTTGCTCTAAAGAGAAATCTTCTTCTATGCCGTTTTATAGGATCCCCCAGGGGAACCTAGGAGACGTTTAACCCGGAGAGAGAGAGAGAGAGAGAGAGAGAGAGAGAGAGAGAGAGAGAGAGAGAGAGAGAGAGAGTTATCCCCATTGTCCACCTACCTATCCCCATAGTCCACAGAACTATCCCCATTGTCCACCTACCTATCCCCATAGTCCACAGAACTATCCCCATAGTCCACAGAACTATCCCCATAGTCCACAGAACTATCCCCATTGTCCACCTACCTATCCCCATAGTCCACAGAACTATCCCCATAGTCCACAGAACTATCCCCATAGTCCACAGAACTATCCTCATAGTCCACAGAGCTATCCCCATAGTCCCCCGGCCGGCCCATGCCAGACTAGTGAGACAGCAACACTTGTGGCCGGCCCACAACTGTGCGGCCCGGCGCTATCAATGCTAATCGAATTATCTTAAGCCCGGGATAAGAAAGGACACACGGCGAGAGCCCCCTCTTGAAAGCTCTTGAGACCTTTTGGCAGGGTCGATCGGCGCGCCCAATCTCAGGATCCCTTTGTCCGGTGTTAAAGTTATCAACCATCTTAGGGCAACATTGCCCGATAGGCTGCGCTGGGCCGCCCTGGCCTGCTTTCACGCCGGTCCAGCTCAAGTGGAAGGGTTTGGGCGTACATACTAGCGACTCGAGGGCTTTGAATAATTTTTGACCCTCCATTAATTGTAAACGGTTTCAAGAAGCCACAGTTTTTACAACTCACCAAAGGGAATCACAGTATAAAATATGACCACCCGGAGCTTAAAACCACCCTCGTAGTAATAGAATGAACTAGCATAGGATCTATCATGTCTTGCCTTCATCCTGAGTCTTCTGTCAACGCCACGGGAACCTAGGAGACGTTAAACCCGGAGAGAGAGAGAGAGAGAGAGAGAGAGAGAGAGAGAGAGAGTTCTCTCCCTTGCTCTATAGAGAAATATTCTTCTATACCGTTTTATATTGTTGCATAGTCACTGGTCATCAAGCGGTGGTGCTGAATGAGGTCCTGCCTGTACAAAAAGACCACAGATTCTATAATGGTGCACACCAAGCTGGACCACTACCGCGGTGGCCCAGGGGTAGAACATCGGCTTCCGACGCAAAAGGTCCCGAGTTCGAATCCTTTCTGTTGCGTTCCCTACTGGTTGGGTCGGTGTCAGTATAATGTGACCGGCTGAGACGAGTCATGGTATCCCCGCCCTGTCTCGTGTGTGGCAGCACATAAAGTTGTCAGACGTCCATCTTGGGGCCCGTCCACAATATTGCCTATATAGTGCTGCCGTCGGACGTTAAACCAACCCAACCCAACTGGGCCACTAGTGGGTCGTCATTCACAAATGGCAAAGTTATGGGCCCTGGCACGCCCACCCAGGCAAGCACGTGATGTCCGGTCAAGGTCGGCGGCCACCGACTGACTGCTCTTCGTATGTACGTGAATCTAGAGTCCGGCTGGACCAGCTATTGCTAATTTAGCACCATGGCTAAATTTTCAGGTATTTAGAAAACTAAGCTTATTTATTGAATCATATTTTTATGGCCTTATTTTATTACCATCTGAGACTAACTATACTTAGAGAGACATTCTTTTAAATATGTCTTTTAAATTTTGAATCGAGAGCCGGAAAAAATGTCGGGCGGGCGACACAAAGCTCAGTATCGCAATGCACACTATTACACAGTTCCTGTATCTATGATGGCCGAGCGGTGGTGCTGAATGGCGACACAAAGCTCAGTATCGCAATGCACACTGTTACATAGTTCTGTATCTATGATGGCCGAGCGGTGGTGCTGAATGGCGACACAAAGCTCAGTATCACAATGCACACTGTTACATAGTTCGTGTATCTATGATGGCCGAGCGGTGGTGCTGAATGGCGACACAAAGCTCAGTATCACAATGCACACTGTTACATAGTTCCTGTATCTATGATGGCCGAGCGGTGGTGCTGAATGGCGACACAAAGCTCAGTATCCCAATGCACACTGTTACATAGTTCCTGTATCTATGATGGCCGAGCGGTGGTGCTGAATGGCGACACAAAGCTCAGTATCCCAATGCACACTGTTACATAGTTCCTGTATCTATGATGGCCGAGCGGTGGTGCTGAATGGCGACACAAAGCTCAGTATCGCAATGCACACTGTTACATAGTTCCTGTATCTATGATGGCCGAGCGGTGGTGCTGAATGGCGACACAAAGCTCAGTATCAATGCACACTGTTACATAGTTCCTGTATCTATGATGGCCGAGCGGTGGTGCTGAATGGCGACACAAAGCTCAGTATCGCAATGCACACTGTTACATAGTTCCTGTATCTATGATGGCCGAGCGGTGGTGCTGAATGGCGACACAAAGCTCAGTATCGCAATGCACACTGTTACATAGTTCCTGTATCTATGATGGCCGAGCGGTGGTGCTGAATGGCGACACAAAGCTCAGTATCGCAATGCACACTGTTACATAGTTCCTGTATCTATGATGGCCGAGCGGTGGTGCTGAATGGCGACACAAAGCTCAGTATCCCAATGCACACTGTTACACAGTTCGTGTATCTATGATGGCCGAGCGGTGGTGCTGAATGGCGACACAAAGCTCAGTATCCCAATGCACACTGTTACATAGTTCCTGTATCTATGATGGCCGAGCGGTGGTGCTGAATGGCGACACAAAGCTCAGTATCACAATGCACACTGTTACACAGTTCCTGTATCTATGATGGCCGAGCGGTGGTGCTGAATGTGGTGCCCCTGCACATTATTGTTCTACAGTTCTGGAGGGCTGTGATCAACATCAACCTGATCAGGCCTTTTTCACCTGCTCCTTTCTTCTCATCCGTTTCATCTTCGTGTGAGAGTGTTCCCGACCCCTCCCCCCTCCCCCCTCTCTCCCCCATTCCCTATCCCACACTTTCTTCTTCTCTCAACCCCCCCCCCCTCTCTCTGCCCTGCCTGATTAAGAGCTCAGCACGCCCCGCACTATTGATTGGATCACATGAAACGCCAGTTCAGTCTGTAAAGGCGTATCGAAGATGGCAGAGGAGAGATGGCCATTGTTTTGTTGAGGCACACACCTCACCTGCCCTGTGGTAAAAATCTTCTGCGTCGTAAAAAAGATTTTTCTAGCCGGCCTGGTGTATTCAGACGGACGGATCGCTGTTATTTTTTTTCCCTTTTAAACGGGCAAAGTTAAGCATAACCGACCGTCAAACTTTCGTGGTCGCTTTTTGTTGTTGTTGTTAGCATAATAATTATCTTCTTTACTCTCTAGAGACTTGGAAAACACTTGGTTATCAGATTCATGTTGCGTCTGGTATTCCAGGGCGTGAATAGATTAAAGCGAATGTTTGTGACGATATGAATTTGTACACAATTGATAATTTTCGGTTAGGCGGTAGATCTAGTGTTAAAGTTGTAAAGGAAGCGCTGTTGTATAACTTGTACTATGGAGACGAGGCTTAAGCTTTCTTTAGACTATCATTGCCGGTTGTGAGAAAGAAAATGGTTTAAGCGACCACTGGTTGAACTTTTTCACGTATTGTTTCCTCCTCCTGTAGATGTGTATTTTGTTGGGAGAGTTCTACACTTAATTTCGCTATTTATTTGAGATGAATCCCCAGTCTCACTGAACCTCTCCCTTAGGATTCTCTATGAGTATGAATTGCATTAAGAGGCGCTTCTTGGTGCGGTCTATGGTGAAAGTTGCGAGAAACGGATTCTCATCTCGGACTGACTCCATGTAGTCAGATGTCTCGGACTGACTCCATGTAGTCAGATGTCTCGGACTGACCGCTCCAACGTCGCCGGCCGCGGCGGGTCTGTGATTGACCACTCCATACACGTTCTGTGCCACGCTGACTTCTCGAAATTAATGTGCCTGCGGCTGAGATTGCAAAGAAACTCTTCAAAAAGGGTGTGGCTACATTCATGTCATCTGATTTTCCACAGGTCGGCTTCAGAAGGCTGAATGCCTCTGAAACAAAATATATAAGGGTGAAACCACAGCTTTTCTCATATTCACAGAGCTATTGTGTCGCTTTGGTATACATTTCTTATACGTTTCCTTCAGCCGCTAACTGCCCGTACCATGAAATTGTTACCCCTTGTTTTTAGACTTATCCCAAGCCCTGTTGACAGCTTGCAGGAAATATTCGCAAATGTAGCAGTGACTGCTGCCGGCCTTGTGACTTGGGAGTGCGGCACTACGAGCTATGTGTTTGTACATGCCTGTGTATTCATGTCCAGCACTGCCCCCAGCGCGCGGTCAACTTTCTCGCGTGGAAGTTGATTGTCTGGCCAGACCTAACGTCTGAGTAAACCGGGCCGGTCAAGCTTTTGTTTGGACGTGGCCACTCGCTAACCGCCACAGATAGGGCAGATTGGCCGGCTGCACGGCTTTCTCTAAGCCCCTGATTTATTTTGTTTCAATCATACTCGAGATTCGATCGTAGCTCGGCCCCGAGAGAGGTCCAGGTAGGTTTATGTAGTGGCCGCTGCTGGTGGCTGTAGATAGTAGTCGGCTTGCGATATCAAGGCCTATGGCGCAAAGGTTTTTACGGGAATCTGCATCAGAAAAGAGGCAGTTTGTTGTAGGCCTAATAATGTATCCTAAATTGACAAATAGAACAAGCGATCAGAAAAGCCGAAAACCCGTTGTTGTGCTTACATCATATAATCCGTTATGGTTATGCGGCTCGCTAAGCCTGCAGTGCGCACCGGGCCAGCGTGGAGCCCACGGCCGAACACTCCACGGCCTCAGAGCTTGGCCAGGGATTAGTTCTGTCCTGACGCGCACTGGATGAGCTCCGTCCTCACACTGCCAGACACTGCCAGACCAGTGAGCGGGGCCAGATGTCCACCTACTGAGCCATCTGAAGGACATTGATGTGTATAGTAAAATTTGTGTGATAATCCTACACATGGATCTTTTAAACCACTGTACCGGTACATAATCTGGATATTATCCTTTACTTTTAACCAACCTTTTTGTGCACAATTTGTATTCTTTTACTACTCAGAGAGATACAGGAGTCACGTATGCTTCTAGTAAAATGCATTGACGGTCTTAGAACATCATGGGCACAATAATTATATAGTCGTTACCGTGCTGACGTGACGTAAAAAAAAAACTAAATCGAGACGAGAGGCACCGATCGCTTTTCACTTTAGTTTACTTGTGTAGGCGTTGTGTACCCTAGCTAGATCTAGACCAGTTAGCTGTTTCCTCTCTAGTCTACTTATGTAGGCGTTGTGTATCCTAGCTAGATCTAGACCAGTTAGCTGTTTTCCATAGTTTACTTATGTAGGCGTTGTGTATCCTAGCTAGATCTAGACCACTTAGCTGTTTTCTCTAGTTTATTATGTAGGCGTTGTGTATCCTAGCTAGATCTAGACCAGTTAGCTGTTTTCCATAGTTTACTTATGTAGGCGTTGTGTATCCTAGCTAGATCTAGACCAGTTAGCTGTTTCCTCTAGTCTACTTATGTAGGCGTTGTGTATCCTAGCTAGATCTAGACCAGTTAGCTGTTTTCCATAGTTTACTTATGTAGGCGTTGTGTATCCTAGCTAGATCTAGACCAGTTAGCTGTTTCCTCTAGTCTACTTATGTAGGCGTTGTGTATCCTAGCTAGATCTAGACCAGTTAGCTGTTTCCTCTAGTCTACTTATGTAGGCGTTGTGTATCCTAGCTAGATCTAGACCAGTTAGCTGTTTTCTAGTTTATTGTAGGCGTTGTGGACCTAGCTAGTCTACTGGAGGTTTTACCCTAGCTACGTGTGAGATACCTGTAAGTTAAAATGATGATTGAACTTTACCAGTAGAAATCTGTCCATATTTTTTATTATCAGATATATATCCTCGGGTCTTTTTGGACACTAGCTATAGTCGCTAGATGATGAAACGGACTTGATACGTGATGGCAAAAGTGAGCGTTCACTTCCAAACGTAGAATCACGTAAACCAGGACTAAGTGGCCAGCAGGAGGAGGAATTTATTCGTCAGTTGGGTCAGTGCAAATAGAAGAAATCATGACAGAAGTCGTAGCATTCCGGGCTGTCCCTGCGTGGCAGTGCACATTAAAATGGTCAAACTCGTCGCAGTAAAGCTGCTTTTCCTCGGACTTAGGCGACGTTGAACTAGGAGATAGAGCTTTACTTTCTCTGACCAAAGGAACAGGAGGAACTATGTCCACATTTTATTAATTTCTATATATTTCTAATGTACATGTAATTATTCTATCGGCCGATGTGATGAGTCCCGTAGAATCTGGCCATATTAATGGAATGAGAATGTACATTAGTCTACATGTCGACCTGCGGACCCCATGTGTTTGCCCTATGTTGTTTTTTCCAATGTGCATATTCTGTAGGTCGGTGCAATGCGAGGGACGCCATATATCTGTCCAAATGTTCTATTGGTTGAACCCACAGACCATGTGTTTGACCATATTTCTAATGTGCACAATGAATCTACCAGTCTGTGTGGTGGAATGCTCGCTGACCGCTTACTGGACATTGACGAGTGTTGTAAATGCCCAGTGTATGCGGGCTGGTAGATGTAGCGGAGCCCTACCAACACTGAGTGCAAATCTTGGGACCTGAGGAGGTTGTGTGTACACAGGCTAACTCCACGTCAAGCAGGCCCTTCAGTTTCTCTGGAAACGCGTCGCCCTTAGAAAGGCGGCTCTTGTTGACTATTTTACTACTATTGCTATAGGATGTAGGCTTTGTCTCCTTTCACTGACAGTCACCGTGAATACAGGTTATACACCATACGCTGGATCATTATGGGCTTCGAGTTTTAAGAGATAAACATACCAGGAAAAATTATGAATTTCCATAATTTGAGTCTTGTAATTTGTAGTTTTCATTGCCTTGTTGTGATTTTATTTTACTGAAAACAAAAATCTAGTTTTTCAGGGGTTAAAAAATCGAGGATTTACAGTCGTTCAGATACAGTTCCGAAAAGGGTACTTTTAAAAATGACATTTGGCCTTGGAAAAAACCCCCATGTGTTACATTTCTCCGATTGGCGGAAACTTTAAGTGAATCAAACTTCGGACATCACACTCTATAAAAATACAGTTTCGTTATACACTGTATTGCAATGAGTGGCACAGTCAGCCCTTATTTACCAACTGAGACAGGAGTCGTGATATCCCTGACCTGTCTCGTGTGTGGCAGCACATAAAATTGTCAGACGTCCGTCTTGGGACCCGTCCACAATATAACCAATATCGTGCTGCTGTTGGGCGTTAAACCAACCCAACCCAACCCAGCCCTTATTTAAGCTTATCTTAAAGGACTTCATTGCGAGGGCTCGAATTTAAACTGATATATATACCAAGTAGATGATGAAACTGTTTGGAATGGTGTGGAATTTTTTTTCTTGTTCCCCCCAGATGGAGCTCTCTTTTTCGTACTCCCACTTCCTTTTTCCCCCCCCCCCCCCCCCAATACAAGCTACCCAATGATCAAGATATAAGCTTTGTAATACAATGTACAAATGTCTTACTCTTAGCTTATAAATGTTGGCCTAGAAATGTAACAATGTCCTCCTTTCAAGTGGTTTTCTGTTTTTCGTTAAGGAGAACTTTTTCTAGCAGTCCCTGAATGTTTTAAGCTTTCGATGCATTTTAAACCACAATGAAGTCAAAGATAAAGAAAAATAAGCAAACTGTTGATAGGGGCCAATGTGTCCCGTTGTTTTTGTGACTGCTCTAATGAATATAAATTCTACACAAGTGTATACCACAGAGTCATCAGAATGGCGCGTATAGATACACTTGTTCTGGCGCCAACTCCACACGCCTGTTACCATGGCCATAAGGTTCAGTTTTCTCCTTTTCAGAGTCCCCAGTCTTGAGGTTCGGTTCTGCACTGATCTCTCCACACGTCGGGTCAACGATCATTACAACGATCATTGTCGCTACAATATACTTGTCATTGGTGCAGCTCTGTCATTTTCAGATATCAGCCTGTAAAGAAAGCCTTTACCGTATACCGTAGGTTCTACGTTTCTATCGTGTTATGCCCTCAATCTCCTTTTTTTCCCAGTTTTTTAAATAAGCTTGGTTAAGTTTGTATACAGAAAGGCGTGCTATGTGCCCTCTGTGATTAATTCTCTTCCATGTCGTTTTGAACGAGTGGTATGGCTTGTAGTTGTACAAATTTTTAACTTTCTTCATATGAAGAGTGACTGTTCGTTGTTGCAATATTTTCGATAAAGAATAAAAAGTACATACCCTTTTTGAACGTGAAGTTAATAATAACGAGTTTTTTTCTAGATTTTTTTTTATTCTTTCAACCCATGAGATCCCTCAAAAAGTTGGGCTCTTCGATACCTTCGTCTTTTTAATTTTTCATGAAATAGTAGGCTTGCATAAGAACTATAGAGACACCAGATAACCACCACATACCTGTCTGTCTATCTATCTATCTATCTATCTATCTATCTATCTATCTATCTATCTATCTATCTATCTATCTATCTATCTATCTATCTATCTATCTATCTATCTATCTATCTATCTATCTATCTATCTATCTATCTATATATCAATTGTTTATATTTCTCTTTCTGTCTGTCGTTCTACCTATCGCATATGATTGCATGCACGTTCGCAGTATCTCTAATTGTAATGTATTGTCACGTCCGACGAATCTTATCTCCCCTCGTTGTTTTCATAGCCTCGCAAGTAAATTGTCCAAGCTTTGTGAACCTTAGACCCTATTAAACACCTCTCTCTTTGTTTAAGGCATTCTTCTCAGCTGACTTAGGTTATTTGCCATAAACTTCAAAATGAACGAGGTTAAACACACATATACATACACACACACACACTCTCTCTCTCACTCACACAAACACACACCAACCAAACAACAGGAAATGCCTGCTGCGAAATCTTAAAGGGAATTTTCTTGTATGCATTAAATGTCTAAAAAAAAAGATCACGCTTCCCTAGAAAGTGATTATACGGGTTGAAGGGAATCACGCGGTGTGTCACGCCAGCACAGCCAGTTCCTCTTGGCAGTTCTAGAGTTCTAGAGTCAAACCGTTTCAGCTTCCCGTGCTTGAGCTTACCCACTCCCTTTCTCTCTATTTTATTCATCCATCCATCCACCCACCTGTCTGTCTGTCTCTGTCAGATTTTCTATCATACTTTATCCATCCATCTATCCACCTGGCTGTCTCTCTGCGTTTCCGAGTTTTGATAAAATAGAGCCCCGACCAAAAATTATGATTTCCGTTGTCTCGTCGTTTATTTTTAGCATATTTGAGTTCATCCACTGTTTTACCTCCTTAATACAATTTTCGATGTTATTAATGGCTGTTTGTAAATTGTTATAGCAGCAACCAATATAGATCTGCGTATCATCCGCATACATGTGGTAAAACATATTAAATTTGTTTAAAATAATTGACAATGGTTGGATGTAAAGAGTAAAAATAACTGGAGCTGACACAGACCCCTGAGGTACGCCGTACTTTAAATGTCTCCATTCATACCGTTCTGATCCTATTTTCACAGCCTGAAATCGATTGTTAAAATATGATTTGAACCATTTCAGTGCTGTTCCAGAGATTCCATAAAGATTTTAAAGTCTCGAAAATAAAACATCATGATCTATTGTGTCAAAGGCTGCATTCTAGAGTTCTAGAGTTAAACTGTTTCAGCTTCCCGTGCTTGAGCTTACCCACTCCCTTTCTCTCTATTTTATTCATCCATCCATCCATATGTCTTTCTGTCTGTCTGTCTGTCTGTCTGTCTGTCAGACTTTCTATCATACTTTATCCATCCATCTATCCATCTGTCTGTCTCTCTGCGTTTCCGAGTTTTGATAAAATAGAGCCCCGACCAAAAATTATGATTTCCGTTGTCTCGTCGTTTATTTTTAGCATATTTGAGTTCATCCACTGTTTTACCTCCTTAATACAATTTTCGATGTTATCAATGGCTGTTTGTAAATTGTTATAGCAGCAACCAATATAGATCTGCGTATCATCAGCATACATGTGGTAAAACATATTAAATTTGTTTAAAATAACTGACAATGGTTGGATGTAAAGAGTAAAAATAACTGGAGCTGACACAGACCCCTGAGGTACGCCGTACTTTAAATGTCTCCATTCATACCGTTCTGATCCTATTTTTACAGCCTGAAATCGATTGCTAAAATATGATTTGAACCATTTCAGTGCTGTACCAGAGATTCCATAAAGATTTTAAGGTCTCAAAAATAAGATATCATGATCTACTGTGTCAAAGGCTGCAGACAGATCAAGCATAGCAAGAGGACAGACGGAATTGCTGTCACTAGTGTCAGCAATGTTAAGGATATCATTTACCACTTTAAGAAGTGCTGTCTCCGTGCTATGACCTGACCGGTATGCAGACTGACATTTTTTTTCATCTTATGTTTTTCAAGGTGTCTAGACAATTGGGACGAAACAAGTTTTTCCAAAACTTTAGATAAGAAAGGTAAATTGGAGACAGGTCGGTAATTTTGAAGATTAGATTCATCAAGATTTGATTCTTTCAACAACGGATTAACAAGAGCATTTTTAAATGAATCTGGAACAGCACCGTTTTGGAGAGACTGGTTAAAGATATAGATTATAGACTTGTTCGCAAACATTTTTAAGAAGATCAGTAGGTATAGGATCTCAATCACATGATTTGTTAGAGAACCCAAGTATTGTACATCGAACTTGTTCTGGTGATACAATTTGGAAATGATCTAAATTTTGCCCACAGAATACTGGCAAAACAGTTTTGTCCGCGCAAGCTGTACGCTCTAGTTCACATTGAATTTTAGTTATCTTAGTGTCGAAAAACAAAGCAAAATCTTCACATCTGTCTTTTCCGCCATTAATGCTTTTTTGTACAGATTTCACAGTAAGTTCGTTTGTTATAGACTAAATAATTTCTTGCACGTTTTTACAGATTTAAAACTATTTAAGTAATGTTTTTCTCTTCGCATCCTTTACAAGAGAATTAACGTTTTTGCGTGCCGCAGCCAAGATTTCCCGGTGAACTTGAAGTCCTGACTTAAGCCACGCTCTCTCTCTCTCTCTCTCTCTCTCTCTCTCTCTCTCTCTCTCTCTATCTCTCTCTCTCTCTCTCTGTATATATATCTTTCCCACCCCCAATTTTCTCGTAATTCTGTCTACCACCATTGAAGCGGTCTCTCCAGTATACGTCAGATCAGTTGAATCAATAAGTTTACAGAATTTGGATAGTAAACCCATGGTCTAGATATGAAATTGTCAATAATTATGATCTAAAAAAAAACTTTAACATATACCGACAGTGATAAACTAATCTAAAACCGTACAAACCAAGTAAGAACACATATAATTCACTATTTTTAAAGGCTGTTTATATGTATATGGTGGTTATATAAAAAGCACTGCCCATCGTATTTAATGGACAAGGTAATGTTTGTAGACGTATTTTTGTGTGTTATGAACGAATCTGACATTGAATTTTTTTTTTTTTTTTTTTGAGAACTGTCCCCCTTTTTTTTTTTTTTTTTTTATACGGATTTGGGCAGCTTCAACATCAAATTGATTCATAACACACAATACGTCTAAAAATATTAATCTGTCCATTAACAACGATGGGCAGTGTTTTCTATATAACAACCAGTTGACGAAACTTCAGAATCTGATGTTTCATAGTCATCAGAATCAACGTGAAAATCACGGTCTGCATCCATTGTAGCTTCCAAGTTCATAACAAAGTGAAAAGAGAAAAAAAAACCCTCTCTCTCTCTCTCTCTCTCTCTCTCTCTCTCTCTCTCTCTCTCTCTCTCTCTCTCTCTCTCTCTCATTCTTTCACCCATTCTCCAGAAATCTGCACATAACGATCGATCATGGACAATGGCTCAGACAACCCGCTAAATTTCTTCATGTCCCAGGCCTTATCCTCTGTCACGTCCTCTTGTTTTAACAAATTAAAGCGAGTCTGTGTCTCTGCCAATGCGACGACATAGCCTTGCTGCTCTGCTAGAAACCAACTCACTCCGTCAATGACTCCCCCCTCCCCCACGCCCTCTGTCACGTCCTCTTGCTTAAACAAATTAAAGCACTCTGTCGATGACCCCCCCGCCCTCACAAAGAACGGTCTTGTGTGTCGTCTAATCTATGAACCTTTTGTCCTGTGTAATAGATCGATTGTTCAGGACCCTGAAACTCTAGAGCTGTATGGTCGTAAATCCCCGTATTTGACTTTGAGGCCAACTGTTTGGAAAACAGTAAATTAAACAGGTCTAAAGGACTGAGAGACAACGGGGATCTTCTTCCGTGCAAAGCTAAGCAGTAAACCCACTTCGGTATTACAATTCAACTTCAAGCACTTCGATTGTCAGTAGGATGGGTTTGTAGTAGTGTGCTTTTTTCTTTTCTTTCTTTTTAGTTCGAGGTTGTGGTGAAATTATTCAGCGATCTAGACTTCACATTCCCGAATTTACCACACTGTGAGTGTGTTAATGTGTTTGTGTTGGATTTGTAAAATATATTTTCGTCTCGCCACTGCGTGTAAGTTATCTAAGTTTCTGGAGGTGAGGTCTCACAGTCACGTCATTGTCTTGCTTTGGCCGCAGAAAGCGCAGATCGCGCAGACCCAGCTCTGTTCGCGGGGAGAGGTCCGTCCCAACACTTGTTAGGTCTGGTACAGTGGTAGTTTTTGCTGCTGCCACACAGAGACGCAGCGGGGATCCCAGCCGCTCACTTTATTTATGACACCCACCCAATCAGTTCAGGACGCCTGTCGGGATCAAACCGCGCACACTCCCGGTTTGAAGTCTGACGATCTGCCACTTAAGCCGACTTGGTCCAGAGTAGGGGGTGTTGGCCGAAAAACAAAACATGTAACCTACAGTCTACACGACCCTTTACCATCTATAGAGCAACGATCAAGATAACAATAACTGTATTGCCATTGCCGCTATTCGCATGCGGTACGTGGCTGCTGGTTCCTGAATCTGGTGTTGTTTAAAAAAAAAAAGGGGGGGGGGGGGGGGGGGCGGCAGTTCTTAAACCCCCCCCCCCATTAAAATCAACTCCTCAGCTGAATTCCTTAATTGTTACCTAATCATTTGAAAAGAGGAAACACCATCATGAAAACTAATAGAGATAAGAGGGCGTTGGTTGTATCTCCTGCCAGTCACACGATAGGCAGTCAGCTTCTTACCTGCTTTGCTGACTCTGTCCTAGCACTTTAGAAAGATTTAAACGGGTGGCAACTAGTTATGTGACAGAGTGCTCTTTTTGTTAATGCCGTTTTGTTGTTGTTTGTTGTTATTGTTGTTGTGGTAATGATCACCATCATGCTTTGAACTGTCGGTTATGGACAGCACCCCTGTAACACGTATCACCATTATTGCATAATTGCATTGTTGTCGCTTTGCTGGTCCGATATACTACTCATGTTAGTTAAGACATGGGTCTATACTTTATACTCTATACGCAACCTTGGGATAGCTTTCCAAATACAACAATAAGAGAGATATTGCAGAGTTATATGCCTGTCTTTTCTAACTGTCTCCATGTATAATATTAACAAGCTGTGTTTCTGGTCCCTCCTCCAGGTGATAGCCTGCTCTAGGCGTTAAACCTTCCCACGTAAACAAGAATGGTACCAGTGGATTTTCTTCAAAGCTTTCACTGATGACAAAACTCCAAATGTGATGCCTGTTCCAGTAGCTACAGCTGTCACTGCAGCACTAAACTCTGTGTGTATTCTCTGCTGTTTCTAAGGACGCCAGAACGTGTGTTGAACTGAAGGGCTATCCGCAGCCTGTGCTGTTGTACTATTTACTGAAAGGCCTGGACAGCCATGGATTACATCAGCGGCGGCAGCAAGGAGGGCGCGGCATCCCCCCGTGAGGGTTACCTCTCTCCCACAGGCATCCAGGGGGACGTCACATTCTCTCAACAACAGCAGCGGCCGCAGCTTCACGGCCACGGCGAGGGAGCCGACTACAACCAGAACGGCAACATTTACCCCCCGCACCTGTTGCAGGGTGCCCACACCAGCCAGACGGAGACGACTGCCTCCACAAAGTACCTGGACTACCCCACAGACAGACCTTTCCTCAACTCGGACTACTCCAAATTCACGGCTCCGTCCAACGTAACCTCCAGCAACTCCACAAAGAGACCAGACCGGACTGTAAACACTTACCCAACCAGTGATAGAGATGGTCAGTCCAGCGAGGAATTATTTATTTTAGCAACATGTTGTTTATCTGGTCCCCGTAAAATAGGACTATTCTAAGTTTTTCTAATCCCTCCACCTATTTTATTATCTGTGGGTTTTTTTTTTACCCCCTCCTCCTCTATTCCACATTAGAGAGATTTTATGTTTAATAATAGATTAGTCTCTAACTTATCAACTGGTATATATACTTACATATGTAGAACTCGATGAACATTGAACCTGTTATCAACCTAGTCTATCATTTCTATGTGAAGTGAGAGCATGTCCTGTATAAAACTTTTCATACAGGTGTGGTCAAAATAGATAAAACTCACGGTTTGAAAAGGACTGCTCGATAATTCTAACAAAGACTTAAACAAAAATTAATTCCATCCAGCCCATGGTTATTAGAAAAAATTGTTTATGTTCTACTCAGCATGTATGCTACTTGTATTAAGTTTATGCTTATGGAGTGTCAGGGGGCTGACCGGCTTCGTGGCTTATACTTTATTCTGGCTCTTCTATCACATGCATTTACTCTGTTCCTTAGTTCAAACTGTACATTTAGTTTCTTTAGAGATAAAGAGCATTTGCCTATTTGATCTTTGCTCTGTGCATGAAATGATCTGCCTCCTACATACAACACTTGACTGTAGGCATCATCAAGCAGTTTATTTAGTTCCTAATCATAATGTAAGCTCTTATTATACATTTCATTTTCCCCCATAAGCTCTTTGTTCTTGGGTATGCCACTTTTTTAGTTTTAAATTTCTCCTAGAGGGATTAATAAAGTATTACAAGTATTATCACAACTGACTATCTTAACTTTAATCATTGTCTCTTACCATCTCCTCACAAGCTGTGATATCTGCCTTGAGGAACCTTCAAGACAAGTATTATCACAACTGACTAACTTAACTTTAATCATTGTCTCTTACCATCTCCTCACAAGCTGTGATATCTGCCTTGAGGAACCTTCAAGACAAAGTAAAAAAGTTGGAGTTGGAGCGAACACAGGCAGAGCAAAACTTACACACACTTGCCTCGGAGACAGAGCAGTACAAGGAACTGTTGAACCACAACAAAACCTCGGGCCAAGGCAAGCAGTTTACGTTTGGCGCCTACATGGAGACTGGGGACGGCTACGCGGCTCACCAGGCCAAAGGTAGGAAGCACTCAACGCTTGTTCTTTACAGTGGCATCTATACATGTACAAATCAGCTCTTTCACAGTCAACATACCATGGCCGTTCCAGTAAAAATTTGTTCTTCTTTGATGAAGTAGCTTGGAAGTGGATTAAGCCAACTTTTCCTTAAAGTCAACAGTGTCAAGGGCTTAACTTTTTTAGGATTCCACTGTATTTTAAAACACTGAACATTCAGTGGATTAAGCCAACTTTTCCTTAAAGTCAACAGTGTCAAGGGCTTCACTTTTTTATGATTCCACTGTATTTTAAAACACTGAACATTCAGTTTTATTTTTTTTCCCCCTTCCCCCATTTTCCGCCTTCGATACTCAATTAAAGCACCCACTCCATCTGTTATCAATTACAATTTTTGTATAAAAATAAATAGTTCATTCAGGGACCTTGATGTTTTATAAAGCTTGATCTGGATGGCAATTGCTAATGTGTGTGACTGTGCGCCCCTTTAGGCTCTTCTTAATGTTGTTGATACATCTACTTAATGGGATCGTTCAGCCTCGGTCTCACCTTTAAGTTATCCAATGAAAACGTTTTACTGGTACGTAGACGTCCTATTTTCTGACGGTAAAGCACCAGCTCTATGTAACACCTGCTAGTCATTCTAGTTCAGGGTCAGGGTACTTAGATCTAGAGCCAGCCTCTAAAACAAGATTGGTCGTACAAATTGGAAGACTGACAGTCGATCTTCAGAAATCAAGAAATAAGGAAGTGATCACAGCCCATTCACTTACCTACTTAGACCTGGAGACGACAACATTACAAATCTATAACTAGCTTTTCACCAGGGCCTATGATATGATGTTTTTCAAATCAAAATATGAGGTGCTGATATCCATTAAACAAGGAGTTTCTAAGAACAAACATAAATAATAATGTCTTCATGAGTGTCTACTTTTAACTTATGCGCGTCAGCCTCATAGAAATAGTTAAAGAGTTGGGAGAACAGTTGGTTATTTGCCTATTTTGTACTTCTTACTCAGCCTCAGCCTGAAGATCTTTATGCAGCTTTGTAATAATTTGTTGTTGAATGCACTGTGCGTGTCTGTTCTAATTTGAGGAAAGCCCTTTCTCTACAAGTGTTGCTGGCCATACATATACAGTCCTTATCAATTGTCCCCCACCCTGCCCAGAACTGGAGGGGCAGCTCACGTCTGCCGAGAACCGGTGCCGCCAGCTGGAGCTGCAGCTGGACAACATGCGCACCATGGTGCACACCTCGGAGCGCAGCAGGCGCGACCTCATGGAGCGCTCGGCACAGGCCAGGAAGGACCGGGACACCGCGGCGCTGGCTGGGGCAGCAGGGGCAGGCAACTCCGCCAGGCAGTCGGCAGACGCGGCGGGTCACATGGACAGGCTCGGCGAACTGGAGCGCGACCAGATGCGGCTCACGGCCACGCAGACGTTAGCCGAGGTAGGCAGGCCCCGGACAGAGCAAACGCTCACACACCTGGGGCGGGGGGGGGACACTTTCATCCCATTGTGATTTATATCTATTCAATACTGATAGCATGGAAACATCTTTTTTTGTGGTGAATGTAGGGTTACATTCCAATCTTTCTGATCAGGTATTGTCTAAATTTCAACCAGGCTTAAAGACCAATTGCTAGAGAATTGAAATTTAGAAACCATCACATAGCTGGGTTTTCTCTTTTTTCCCCTACTGTCTAAAGCAATGAAATAGCCCATTCAATGATATTTGTTATCTTCCCTTAACTAGGAAAGTGGGCTAAAAAATTTAATACTATGAATTTGAATATCATGAAATTATACTGAACTGAATAATTCTTTTTTGTGTATGTAAAGTTGGGCTACATACAAGTGTTCCAATGATGAATTTTTTCTACTTTTTTCTGTTCCTTTTCACCTACCTATTCAGACTGTAAAAGATGGGCCGCATCTTGAGGTATCTTCATCTTTATAACGCCTGTATAAACCTGTATCTGTAGAAACATCAGTTTATCCCAGATAGCTATAGCTTTAGTGTGCCACAATTTCGAGGCTAACATTTCACCATATATTTTGCCAAACTAATTTTTTTTCTTTGCTGTGCAATTCTGAGTGCCCTGCTCAAACTTCCATCCACAAGCACAGAGTCCACAGAGTCCAATGTGAGAAATTTTTACCACAGCTTGCCAGACACTCGGTTGATTGAAAGCAACCTGTTTTGTTTAAAGGAAAGAACTGTGTACAAACTAAATAAAAGCACCAGAAATGATGTTTGAAATTAAAGCACCAGAAATGATGTTTGAAATTAAAGCACCAGAAATGATGTTGGAAATTAAAGTTGCACATTCACTCCCTAGACCCTTGAGTGTGTCAGTTTTCACCTTTATAGTTAATTTGCCCCGATGTGTGTGAATGTTGGCAACAACTCGATAAGATCCACCATAATTCCACCGTAAATCTATTTGACATAATGATGTATGTACAACAACTCGATAAGATCCACCATAAATCTATTTGACAAAATGATGTATATATAACAACTCGATGAGATCCACCATAAATCTATTTGACAAAATGATGTATGTATTAGTTTTCATGTAAAACATTTCAACCTTTGAGATTCAATGGAATGGTAAATTAAGTCTGGTCTTCAAGAAAAATGTCTTATTCATATAGTAAGAAGGCAATCATTTAGTGAATTTAAAGAGTCTATTGATGCCTCTGTTTTGGTCTGTGCCAATCTGAAAGTCAACAGTGTGCATCATTATAATATATTTTAATTTTTTTAAATCATAGAATCACTATTCAACTTACAATTTGTCTTTTTTTTTTTTTTTTTAAGATGAAGGCATCGTTTGCTCTTTCAAATTATAAAAATGTTACTAAGGAAGTCACCTAATGAGAAATACCCCGGTATTTCATTGTGTTATTACTATATACTTTATTGTAAACAATACTCTGAGAGTTAACGTGTCTGTGTGGAGGGGGGAGTTGTTTGCATTTGTCAAAAATGAGTTAGCACCTGATGATGTGAACTATTTAGAATGATGTAAAAACAAAAACAAGCCTGACACTAACTGCCTCATCTGAAATAGGTACTGTACAATTATGTACTGTTTTATGTGTTGACGTAATTATCACTACCTATAACTTCATTGGTTTCATGTGGTTTTCAATTAATGAACCACTTTGTCATAATTATCTTGTGAATTTGAAACCAGACAAAAATTATTGGCTTCCAGTTCTGTATATTAATAAGAACACATTTATTATGTTTTTCAGTAATTGATGTTTAACTAGACATACATAGTAAGTTATTTAAAGATGAAAATTGCCAAGAGTTTTAATCTTTACAAGCGTTTGCAAGCTTATACTTGTGGTTTATTCTGACATTTAAAGAAATATTGATTTCAAAGTTAAATCTGTATCTTTTGATTAATCTATTAAGTAGAAGTCCAGGTTTAACATTTTTTGAAACATGCAGATAGGATTCAATACAGTCTCAGATTATTGAAAGATTAACAAGGGTAAGTTATCATGGTAGATATAAGCTGCTTGATACTATAAAACAAAATAATCTGATATTTTTCTTTAGCTTTATTTTGTCCCTATAATAACTGAAAAAAATTATCCCACTTTATACTTGAGATTTTGATTGCCTTACATATTTTCAATACTCTTTTAATTTCTTTGCTTCTTGAAAGTTAAAAAAGTACAGATTGTACATGTAATGCTATTGTGAGTTAATCGGATTCCTATTTTTGGTGATGAGTTTCTTGTCCTTGTAACAAATTGTTTAGACCAAGATCCGAGAACTGGAGGAGAAAGTGAAGGAGGAGAGAGCCCACCGCCGCTTGTTGCAGGAAAGAACCGCACACGTGAGTTACGATTAGCATGATCTGGATTAATGTGTCGATGAATCTTTTTCCCATCCTCTCTTGATTGTTTGGAATGTCAAAGTAGACAGGGATGGTGATTTTCCATGGGTCACAAAAGCTTTGGTTAGAGGTGGGTAAGAAAGCTTACGATCTTATGCTTATTCAGATAAAATCAATGTAACATAGATGTATTTAACTAGTAAAAACTATCATCAGCTTCATTGTTTCATGCTTTGAATTTTTTCACAAATTGAAAAAGAAGCCAGCAAGGAGACAGTGAGGTTGACAATCTATCAGACTAGAAAAAAACAGCTCAGGATGGAAATCAGTAATGCTTTAGACACAACAAGATAAAAACGATTTAAAGAAAGGAAAGAGTTGAAACTTTCCAATACATGGGACAATAAAAATGAAAGGGCTTATGAAAGATAGAGCATGTAGACATGAAGCATGTAGGGTTTAACGACCACTCTATTGCTGTAAGAAGAAAAACAGACATGGAGCAGAAAGAATTCTCAGCCAGAACAGGTTTGAACACCCCGAGATTCAATATAAAAAAAGCAAAATAGGGTAGAAATCTGATAGGTGTACATGCACTTGTTGTAAGTCATTAAAAATGTAGAAATGAGGTCATTAGAGCTAATAGAAATCTAATGTAATTTCTCTGTTTTCTTGTAGGATCTTGTTTATCATTCTTCTTTGATTCTAATATAACTACGTTGCCTGCAGCAAGTGAGCAAGCCATGGGTGGTGTTTCATATTCTGAAACGAGCTTATTTCACCATTGAATTCTCTCCAGCTGGAGTCTGAAACGAAGCAGGGCAAGAAAGGAGCCCTAGCCCCACAGCTAACCCAGCCCACACAGCCCACACAGCCACAGCCTCCCAACCATGCCCCCAGGATTCCCGTTACAACCCAGACCCCGCACGTCGCTAAGAAATCCACGGGAACATCGTCCGCACCACAGATCAGCAAGAGCAAAAAACCTCCAAAGAAAAAATTGAAGAAGAAGGCGGCCCCTGCTAAAAGACCTCACAGCAGCCCCACACATCGAGACAAAGAGCAGAACAGACACTACCGGCTCAACTTGGCAGAGATTCCATTTGTTGCTGGAAAGGTAATCTATTTTTTTTGTTTCCTGAGCAAAGAGGGTATCACATGATATCTGATTCTGCAAGTTGTAAAGTGTTTTGCTCAGTTTCAAGATCTCTTTTTTAGTAAATCATTAGCTGGACTTCTTCAACGCTCTAACTTATTCTGATTAAAATCTGGCCTTTTAGGCTCCTTAACCCATGCAGCGATTTAAGGCCGTCCGACGGCCAGATGGCCAATCTGGATCTGGTACGGGTACTGGGTAAGAAAAAATGGGGTTGGGCAGCACTGTTTGATTTCATTCCCTACTGGTTTGATTGTTGTCAGCATACATGTATTAAGACCTGCTGAGACAGGAGTCGTGGTATCCCTGTACTGTCTCGGTGTGGCAGCATGTATGACCTTTAAAAGTTAGTCTTGGCACTTGTCCACAATATAAGCAAGTTGCTGTTGATAGGCGCTCAGAAACCAACGAACCAAACCACAGTTGTTACATGAACTGATTCTCAATTAAGTCACATGATTACCTGTAGTAAGTGAAAGGCTTCTCAAGTCATTAAAAGACTTTATCTTTGATAATTCAATTTAATCGTCAGAGAACTTGCTGTAACTTTTTTAGGTATGCTAATTTTTGTTTTAATAGAAATAAGACCTGTATCTTGCTTCACCTTGGTAAACCATTATCTCCTCATTGTTGGCCATGTTATGGGAGGATACAGTTTAGAACATGTTATTACAACTGGTGACATCAATGCAAAGGGAATGAGAGAAAGGCAGAGAGAAAGAATCCGGGACGGGCTAGGAAGATGAATTAGTGGAAGCAAAGGGATTGACCTGATTGTGAAATGCGAGGATAGAGAGATGTTGGGGGACATGGTTGCCACCGCCAACCGGGCTGGTACTCCACGGTGATGGAACCATAATCCTACATGTCTCTCTCTCTCCTCGCGTTTAACAATCAGGTGGATCCCTTTGCCCCAACCAATCTGTCTTCCCAGCCTATGGGAGGCCTTCTCTCTCGACCTGTGGCTGTCTTTGAGTTCATGTTTCCAGTCCTCCCTGCACATGCTAATAGCTGCCTACTCCGTGTCCCCCAGTCGACGTCTGCCAGCCACTCTCTGGGCGCCAATGTTCAGAAGGTGCTGGCCATGATGAAGAGCCACAACAAGGCGCTGTGCGCGTCCCACCCCTGGACTCACCGCCCCGGCAGCCCCTCGAGCTCCTGCTCCTCCTCGGGGATGGAGTCCAGCTCGGGGGTCCAAGATCTGGGCGAGCTTCTCAGCCAGCTACAGGACGAGTTTGGCTTTCTCTGCAGGTGGGTTTGGTTCAACCAGTTACAGGACGAGTTTGGCTTTCTCTGCAGGTGGGTTTGGTTCAGCCAGTTACAGGACGAGTTTGGCTTTCTCTGCAGGTGGGTTTGGTTCAGCCAGCTACAGGACGAGTTTGGCTTTCTCTGCAGGTGGGTTTGGTTCAACCAGTTACAGGACGAGTTTGGCTTTCTCTGCAGGTGGGTTTGGTTCAACCAGCTACAGGACGAGTTTGGCTTTCTCTGCAGGTGGGTTTGGTTCAGCCAGCTACAGGACGAGTTTGGCTTTCTCTGCAGGTGGGTTTGGTTCAACCAGTTACAGGACGAGTTTGGCTTTCTCTGCAGGTGGGTTTGGTTCAACCAGTTACAGGACGAGTTTGGCTTTCTCTGCAGGTGGGTTTGGTTCAGCCAGCTACAGGACGAGTTTGGCTTTCTCTGCAGGTGGGTTTGGTTCAACCAGTTACAGGACGAGTTTGGCTTTCTCTGCAGGTGGGTTTGGTTCAGCCAGCTACAGGACGAGTTTGGCTTTCTCTGCAGGTGGGTTTGGTTCAGCCAGCTACAGGACGAGTTTGGCTTTCTCTGCAGGTGGGTTTGGTTCAACCAGTTACAGGACGAGTTTGGCTTTCTCTGCAGGTGGGTTTGGTTCAACCAGTTACAGGACGAGTTTGGCTTTCTCTGCAGGTGGGTTTGGTTCAGCCAGTTACAGGACGAGTTTGGTTTTCTCTGCAGGTGGGTTTGGTTCCTTACTTCCACACGGATCAGTTTTGTTCCCTGTGCAGTTGGGTTCAGATAATTTTTTTTTTGCGCTCTTAATGACCAGAAATGTTTATTATGCACTTTCTCGGAGGTTGTATTTTTTTATTTTTTTTTTTTTGCGTTGTCTCTCAGTGAAAAGGACAGTGTTTTCAAAATGTCTTCTTAAAAGTAAAAAAAAAATCTGCTGGCAGTGTAGAATGATGGAATGTATTTTGAAAGAAACAAATTATGTGTATACATATAGCAAACATTAACAACACATAGAATACTTAACAAATTGCAGAGTTCTTCTGGTTTTATAAAGTCAGTCGCATTCTAGTTCATGTATTTGATTTTTTTATCCTTTAAAGACAATATTATATCGCAAGAACATATGGTACTTTATTTGTCATCTACGTATAGAGATATGGTAAGCTGAACAATTCTGTGTATGTGATCAACTCTTTGCTTTGTCTGTGTATGTGATCAACTCTTTGCTTTGTCTGTGAATGTGATCAACTCTTTGCTTTGTCTGTGTATGTGATCAACTCTTTGCTTTGTCTGTGAATGTGATCAACTCTTTGCTTTGTCTGTGAATGTGATCAACTCTTTGCTTTGTCTGTGTATGTGATCAACTTTTGCTTTGTCTGTGAATGTGATCAACTCTTTGCTTTGTCTGTGAATGACTCTTTGCTTTGTCTGTGTGAATGTGATCAACTCTATGCTTTGTCTGTGTATGTGATCAACTCTTTGCTTTGTCTGTGAATGTGATCAACTCTTTGCTTTGTCTGTGAATGTGACCAACTCTTTGCTTTGTCTGTGAATGTGATCAACTCTTTGCTTTGTCTGTGAATGTGATCAACTCTTTGCTTTGTCTGTGAATGTGATCAACTCTTTGCTTTGTCTGTGAATGTGACCAACTCTTTGCTTTGTCTGTGAATGCAGCCAGCAGCAGGAGGTGATGACACGCTTGCACGAGGCGCACGCCAACGGCAACTTCAAACTGCAAACAGACCTCGAGGCACAGCTGGACACTCTGGTCTCACGCATGGAGGCCAAGAGTGGACAGATCTCCAAGATTCGACAGCACCAGCAAAAGGTACGTCTTAACTGTAGACAGGCAAGACTAGTTCTCAGAGGTCTTAAATGATTGTTCATTCCTGTGATTAATCTTGCTTTCGGCTGCTTATCAAGTAAACTTGATGTACAAAATGATTACCGTAACCAATCTTTGTAAGCTTAAAAAAAAATTGCATCCTACTAGAATTAGATTTTTGATCATTTTTTGTTGGTTAGAATGGTTGAAGTTGCAAGATTGCTTTTAACAATTAAATAACCAAAATAAATACATTCCAAGTTTGTGAAAGACACGGTTATTTATCTTCATCTCACAGAGCTTACTACATAGTTGTCTAATCGATTTGCTGTTTATTTTGAAAGCCTCATGCAAAGCTGAGGAGGATTTCCAGCTGGAACAATATCTGTTAGGAGTGCCTGTTTTGTTTTCTCCTCCTTGATAGAACAATATATCTGTTAGGAGTGCCTGTTTTGTTTTCTCCTCCTTGATAGAACAATATCTGTTAGGAGTGCCTGTTTTGTTTTCTCCTCCTTGATAGAACAATATATCTGTTAGGAGTGCCTGTTTTGTTTTCTCCTCCTTGATAGAACAATATATCTGTTAGGAGTGCCTGTTTTGTTTTCTCCTCCTTGACGGAGCAATGTAATAATAATAATAAATAATAAATTGCATTTATATAGCGCACTTCCATGAACTATGTGCCTCACAATTTCTATTATCAAAATTTCAAATTATTTGCAAGCTGTAATTGTTTTCTCCTCCTTCAATTCATCTTTCTCCAGTTGGAGACTGGAAAGAAACTTCGAGCTACTTCGGATAAAACGGGTATGAAGACAAAGCGACCTCATTCTGCAGGCGGACGACCAACATCCTCATCCTCGAACGCGTCAACAAACGGCCAACACCAGCACTACAGCCACAACCACTACCAGAACAACAACTTGAATGGGAACCTACGGCCCAAGCCTCACAGCTGTAACAAGGTCATCGGACACTCGGCCCTGGGCAACCCCGCGCTGTTTATGTTGCGAGATATGAAGAAGTTGCAGTCGACGCTGCGGAAAGATGATTTGTCGTGGGAATGACGAAGACACAGACTTGCAGACTTGTGACTTGTGACATTTTATTGTTCATGACAGTTGACACTATGTTTTGACTATTGGATGTGAGACTTGTGACTTGTGACATTTTATTGTTCATGACAGTTGACACTATGTTTTGACTATTGGATGTGAGACTTGTGACTTTGACGGACATTGTTTTTTACTGCACTGTATTTTTTTTACTATCATATAGGTTGGATTCTGTATGAGTGAAGTTAGATAATGTTTTGGCTATGAGAATGCTATTTAAAATTGTGCTTCCTTCTATTAACTAGACTGCTATTTAAAAATGTGGTTCCTTCTATTATTAACTAGACCGCTATTTGAAATTTTGGTTCCTCCTGTTAGTGTTATAGAACTTGTTCGGACTACTGAATGGTTTATTTCAGAGTGCATGATGAAGTCTGTGACTTTACTTTAGAAGTCTGTATGTCAGGTGTCACTTTACCTGATAAGTTGGTGTGTCAGGTGTCACTTTATCTGATAAGTTGGTGTGTCAGGTGTCACTTTACCTGATAAGTTGGTGTGTCAATGTCAGTTTACATTACAGGTTTTGTGTGTCAGGTGCTACTTTGGCTAAGTCTGTATGTCAGCTGTCGCTTTACCTGATAAGTTTGTGTGTCAGCTGTCGCTTTATCTGATAAGTCTATGTCAGTTGTCGCTTTACCTTATAAGTCTGTATGTCAGTTGTCGCTTTACCTGATAAGTTTGTATGTCAGCCGTCGCTTTACCTGATAAGTCTGTATGTCAGCTGTCGCTTTACCTGATAAGTTTGTGTGTCAGCTGTCGCTTTATCTGATAAGTCTATGTCAGGTGTCGCTTTATCTGACAAGTCTGTATGTCAGGTGTTGATACATCTCAGATAAGCAGGGAAGAAGTATTAGCAACTTTTTCTTTTCCTTTCAAGAGTTTTAATAATTAACTGGAACTTCACAATACTTAAGTCAAACAGGAAAGTTAAACATTAGCATAGCTGCCAACCATTACATGTAATACGTGTTTAGTATGTATTTGACCTTCCGCGTATGTTCGTCCGTATCTGGTTACAAAAATACGTATTTGGTCGTATTCAGATAAAAATTGGGTGTCCCGTCGATCGCTAATTGCTAGCTGCCATTTTCATCAAAAACACCAAGTTAGCCCAGCTGTTAACTGGGCCCATTCACATTCTTAAGTCTCATAAGTAGCCCCTATGCTTCGTGGCACTGGGATCGATCGAATCTCTAATGAATAGCATTCTTAGTTTAGCCCTATCAGAAAAAGCAACACCAAGGTCGGACGGCGTGCCCCAGTCACCTCTTGATCAAAGGCCTATCAAAAGATGCCTGACGACTGACGCGTGGCCTAGTGTGCGCGACAATGAATGCTGCCTATCAAACGCTGATGAATTGGAAAACATTTTCACTCCTGGTTTACCTAGACAGGCCTAGAATCTACAAGATATATTCTCAAGCGGTCAATTCACAGTCTGATTTTCTGCCCAGCACACCTTCACCTCTAAGGCTCTAACAGTTGTTTGTCCTTGGTTATAGCAGATTTACTATCGCCATCAGGATTATAAACTTAATCTAGATCTGATATTTCAAACGGATGATTGCTGTTGCCTGCCGCTAATGTGTTGCAACCTCAGCCAAACTGATGCTACCTTTATCGTATTGCAGTTGGTGGTTTCATTTTAACTTTAAAAAGCTGTAGAATGTATATTTTTAGAACTTTTTGTTGTCATTGAATACTGTTTTAATGTCCCATAGCATAGAGACATCTAGACTTTCAATCATTTTTGTATATTTACTATCTTTTCGGGGACAGCCGATTTGTGGTATGTATTCCCCGTTTAATTGCCAATTGAAGACTGATACCTCGAAACAAACCTATCCGCCGTTCCGAAGTGGAACTGCATCTTGTGAAGATGGGTCTTGATCTAGACTGTTGCTTTATATTCTAAATTTAGTTGATATCTGATGGTATAGATCTAGATCCAAGTTTGTGATATAAATCGTCTGGTTCCCATCAAGTGCCTTGATCTAGTTCAAAACCGACAACTGGGCAAATTTATTCGTTGGATTTTGTCCCTTAGTGGTTGGTTTAGTCAATGGCAATGTTGTTAGTTCCAATTGCTTTGGGAATGCTGGAAAGCTCAAATTCTTTAGCCAACCGTCTTGGAAATATATTTAGTTCACGCAAAGCCTGGATATTGCTGACGTGATGTTTCTGACACTATGAGATGAAAATCAATTAAAAAAAAAAAAAGCAAACAAACAAAAAACAATAACACTATTCCTTGGTGCAGTTTTTAAAGTTATGGTTAAGCTTGTGTTTTTAAGTCAATGTTGATAGCGCGGCCATCGATTAGGTTTTCAGTAACTAATCACGCTAAAAAGCTGCTAAAAATCTGTATTTGCTCTCTCAAAAGTTGGCAGCTGTGCATTAGGTCAATGTGTAATTTTGTGAAAATAGGGAGAACTTCCATGAATTTCACTTACGAAGTCTAGGATTTCTTTATGAGGAGTCATTTTAATATAATTTGTTTGTTTTTTTAATGCTCTGTAGTAATTATTTTTACAGTTGAATAAAACGTTCATTTCATCTATCATTTGAAAGCATTTTTTATCAATCTGTAGCCTATTAAAGATCATCTTTGAAAGTAAAGAGACCAAATTCTTGCTAATGCTAACAGTGGTTGACATATAAAGTCCTTTTCTTGGGGGATGTTTGAAACAAAAGTGATGTTTTTATTTTCCTCTTTTCATACTTGGGACAACAGTGCAGACTGAATTACACAAATGGAAGAAAGTTTTTGTGTGAAGAGATTGAGCCATATCTTCTAAATCAGACATTGCTGTACAGAAATTTGATTTTGCCGCTTCCTCATTAAGAGCAATGCAAAGCATTGCTTCATTCAACCATTACATGTTAATTTGTTGCTTTTTTTAAATAAACAATTTCCAACAGAGATAATGAGATGTAGAACAAAATAAAATACAAACAAAGGACTTGCATATTATTAAGTATGTACCATAATACATTTAAAAAGGATTTGTACCTCAGTGATGAGGGTGACAAAAAGTGAAAGAGGAGGAATATTTTTTGTGGTCCACCCAAATTGCTATTTTTCATTATAAAATACCAATATAGGGTCACTTTGCATGTAGGTGATTTCATGAGCATTGCTGGCAAAATACTAGGGCTCTTTGAGTTTCAAGATTTATAGACAGCCTGAAGCTAGTTCTATTAATAAGACCTACATTATAATTTTATAGGCCTACAGTTCGAGTATCCCCTGCTAACAACTCCTCTTCCTGAGGGGCCTACTTCTTAATCACTGAGCTGCTTTAATTTTGGTTTCACAATCGTCTCTAGCCCCTCAAATCTGAAGTCTTTTAATCGACGGGGAAAGGAACAGTGTTAATCACTGTGTTGTATTACATTTTGCTTTTATGTCGTTTGAAAAAAAACAAGCATTCAACAAAGAGCTACTGGGTATCCAAACAACATTTTATATGTATAATACATGATTAAATAAACTATGAAAGGTATCTGTGATAGAGATTGGTAGCCTAGATCTATGTAAATAATAATGTAAATGAATAAGTTCTTTACAATATATGTACCGGTATCAGATGTTTTAAGCCCATATGTCATTTTGTTATCTTTTTCTATTTGCTAATCATTCTTGATAATATTACAAGACTTAACATTTGAAATACAAGCGTTATCGATTGAAGCATGTTACTTTTTCCAAATGAGTATTTAAAGTTCAAATTTTAGTACTAGTCAGAAATGTTTTTTTATAGTATGCCTTAACAAGAAATTAGGGGGTCGATTTGTTGCATCTGAAGAAATAATCCAAGGGGAAGCCTTATGATTTTCCTCTTCATTCGAACCTGCTATACATTCTTTCCAAGGTACCATTTCTCTGTATATTACATTACACTCACTGTTTGATTTAAACTCGCGAAAAACAGACTTCAAGCTGTCTGCAACAGATTTAACTTGAGGGATTTTGCTGAATTTCTTGTAACTAATTATTCTTTTTTCTAGCCAATTTGCAGCCTCAAGATGCATGGGGGTTGTCCACCATTGATTCAACCTTTGCCTTAAATCATTACTGTTTTATAGCATCGAATAAACTTGGAAAAGTCGTTCAGGGATCAAGTCCTTTTTATAGAGTGTTTGTTGCCTCGTATAATTATTTGAGCCAGTGTGTAAAATATATGGTGTGAGTGGTGTGTAATTTACAATGGTAATTATAGCAAGAAATATATTAATGAGGAAGATCTGATATCAGAGGACATCACATTCTGTTTCCTGGGACAATTACTTAACCAATCTAGCTTTTTCTATCTATGTTTGTTGGTGAAAAGATTGAAAAAAAGCTCTGTAATGTTTCACACAATCATAATAGATGGATCCATTATTGCGAAAGCACCCTTTTTTTGTAGTGGGGTGCACGTACATCTAAGTTGTATTTGGAAATCAAGATTGATTTTATCAACCACTTGGTGTTGTAAGTTATATAAAACACAATCAGTGCTTTAAGTTTGAGAGCATCAAAGTAGTTTGTTGTGGGCATTTTTTGTGTGTGCAGTATATAAAAGCTTTGTTCCCATTACAGGAGGGGTATCAATGTGGTTTTACTTTTCCCTGATGTATGTGTGTGTGTGTGTGATTTTCTGGCTGCATATTGTGTACAGGCCTTGAAATCCAGAGAAAAAATAATGATCCTGCAAGGTTTTAGGTTTGAATAGTTCGCGGGTGAGGAGCGAGAAGTGTGCCTGCTACATTTAGTCCGATGACTTTTCTTGTGCTGACCTGCTATGTAAGCAGCCTGGAGTTGCTCGGACTCCAGTGTTGATGATATATTCATGAGTGGGCATTGTGAGAAGCGAGGTTTAGGATCATTATATCCAAAGATCAAGATATTTGTCCTTTTTTATTATCTTGAAAATTCCAAGTACCCGACTGAACACTACATCCTAGCTAGGTAAGCTTTGAGAAATTAATCCAATCTTTGTCTGCCAAAAGCAAGAAGTACCAGTTTATTGTAGGAAAAAGTTTGAACTAATAAAATAAATATACTTATGTATCTCCCTTTTCCACGCCATTGTACAATTGTGAAGCTTAGAAAATAGAATTTTGGTTATTTTTCTATATTTTATAATCTTATCTGACATAGTGTTCAACTGTCATTTATCATTTGTATTTGTTTTTACATGAATGGAATGAAAATGTATACCTCATCATATGACAATGCCAAAGTAAGAAACGTATTGAAGGAAAAACAAGAAAATATTTAATCCTATTTATTGATATATATCCCTTTTTAAAATCTTTTATTACCGTCCATGATGTAAAAGTCAATAAAGATGGATACTTTATTCGCGGAGATTGATTATCCCTGGCTTGACTATTTCAACGGTCTATAATTAATGTATATAAATACATGTATGCTGTCTCCTAAAATTTATTGAGTTTACCAATTGATAAGAATGTTGGCTCAGAACAGATGTACCGAGCTTGATTTATGGCTGGCAGTTCACGCTTTCATCTGCATATTCCAAAATTCAAGACCTGTGCACACCACTTATTTCGACATTTGATAATTTGATGTTTCCCTTAATTGGGCATCCTTAAAAAGTCCGGAATAAAAAAAATCTTTTAATTACTAGTACTTGCCAATTTTTGCTTAATTCAACAATTAACTGCTTCACTTCTTTTAATTCGACATGTCGCCGACCCATTATGACATTTACATTAATTTTTTTAAACAAAAAAGCTAGTGGTTGTGTCTGTATTAGACTGATAGATAACCTAGCAAAAATTAATAAACTTTGTACAGGCTAGACAATCTTCTAATTCGACTTTCCCTTAGTATGACATCAAAGTTCTGGTCCCTGTAATGTCGAATTATCAGGTATGCACTGTAGTGAAATTCTCCTTAAAAAGGCTAGGACACCGTCACAAAATAAAATTTTATAACAAATTTAAGACTAACATGTTTACAAAAACACACAAAGTCTTAGACCTAGGTTACCATCATCTAACTACAGTGGACCTCGCATATAACAACATCGGACTCAACGAAGCCGCGGCCTTTTAAAGACTTTCTTAGGGGCGATTTCCCCCTAGAAAAAACCTATAAATGGACCTTGGGCCTAACGAAGATATATCAGTTATAACGAAAAACTCGGATGTAACAAAGTACTGGGTTCAACTTCGAATAGTGTTTCAGATTCCCAGAGATTTCAGCGAACATAGAGCTATGAAAATCTTGGGCAAAGCGAAGTACGTGTGTTCAGATCAAGTTGGCATCGAATTTCTCTCTCCCTCGCCCCCATCTAGAAACCTAACTGTACACATTATGGATTTTATATAACATTGCAATTGAATTTACCAAACAAAAGTAGAAATGGTAGAATTAGTTTTAGATTTGACACAGCGCAAGAAACGGTGTGCATAGAAAATGTTTTGATGATGAGAATTTGAAAGTTGCTTGGGTTCATTTTCAGTTTGGTAGTGATCATAATTGACGAGCATGGGGTTGAATATACTGGTACATGTATAGGTTTCTCCTGGACTTAAACGCAGGTACAAAGAACTGACAATTAAAGATAATGTATAATATTAGTTAAGTCTACAACAGCTTCTTCTGAAAATATTCAAAGTCAAGATTAATGCCAATTCCTATTTAATGGACACAGACAAATGTTTTGTTGTTTGAAATCAAATTGTATCTAATGGAGGAGGTATCCTATAGATGCAAAACTATTATGTTTATTACGACCTTGACTGTAACAAAACCTTGGACGCCACTGGCTTTGCTATAATCGAGGTCTATTGTATTAAGTCACATGTTTTAGGCTGAAATGTAGTTATTGCAAAACAAAAGCATCTGGTATCATGCAGCACAGAAAAAAAATGCCTGAAGTTGTTCTTTTAATGCATGAAATTTTGTTTAATTCACCAAGCTCCAACATAGTAAATTATACACGGCAACAAGAAAGAATTAAGAACTAAAAAGTATATAAGTATCTACACATCACCAACTATTGACAATAAGCTATAGATTTTCAGGTACATCCATCAACCATCATAACAAAATGATTCCATTTCCACACACCAACGTCTGCTCTTGAAGTACTTGTAGAATGACATCTTTGTATTGAGCTCTATTTATCAGAACTAGTGCTTTTAAAAAACTATCTGTTTTAGGGGCTGATGGAAGCCAGAAGAAATTGATAATTGAATTCATTGCAAATCAAATAATGGTACAGTTCCATTTGGAGTAGACCTTAAATATTTTTTTTTATCTATAACGAGACCATCTGCAAATGAAAAGGTATTAACTAACCATAATTTGCTACAATGAAATGTGGTTTATAATTTTTTGTCTAAGACATGTTAATTAAAGTCTAACAAAAAAGAGCTCTAGTAAGAAATATAACTTGTTCATCTCAAACATTACAAAACACAAGAGAGTATTTCTGAATCATGAAGGGCCAGTACAATTTAACATTTTAAAAAGATGGGCAATAAATCAAGATAACTAATTATTTATAACCAATGACAAGAAAGGCTTGAAGGACAGACGATTTCACATTTACTACACGAGGCTACTTTATAGGTGAATTTTTCACAGTTTTTGTAAAGATTTTCCCCAGCTTGCTCATCAAAGCGTTGCCCTGCCATTGGGCTTCATGCGAATCGTTCACCACGAGGTCAGGCTGAAACCAAACATTTTATTTATAACTTTTTAAATTATGTGTGGACAACATGTTAAATCTCAAAACAAAGTTTCAGCTCTTCAATAATAATATTGTCAACATGTATTTTAAAGCACTCATAATTTGATTAAACAAGTATTAAAAAATATTCCACATTGAAACTGAACAAAAATTGTTTCCTGGAAACCGCCCTCAAAATGACTCAAACTTCAGTGATCATATGGACTTGAACAAGGTAGCAGTGAAGGATACACATGATTATCTATAGGTGAGCCTAGTGGCCCATGGTCTTCTTTACTAATTATACATGTTATTTGTGTGTTCCAGGGGCTACAAACAGAACTATAGATCAAAATTCCAAGTCATGTAAAACTTCATGACTAGTTTTCCTTTATTACAGTAATTTTATACCAGCTCTAGTGACTAGTTGATGGGAAATAACTGATTTTTTACTTTTTTAAACTGATTAAGGAAAAGAGGATTTTTTGTAAATAGTTAAAAAAATGTAAGAACTAAAAAGTTTAGAATTATCTACCTATAACAAAATATTGATAATAAAGTAAGAGATTTTCAGGTACATCTATCAACCATCATAACTATATTATTCCATTTCCGCACACCAACATCTGATTTGTTTTGAAGATATGGTGCTTTACCAACTCATCTATAAATAACCTTTGATAAATTTCAATGCGGTGTCATCAATTTTGAAAACATAGTTCTTTATGTCACGGACAGCACAAGTTCTCACCTGCAGTTTTTCCCAGATTTTCTTTTTGGGGTTAAGTCGCTCGTCTGGCTTGCCCTGCTCATAGCCCTCGACAAACACGCGGTCGCCCGGCGCGGAACCCTCCGGCACGGACAGTGGCTCCACCTGGGAATGGTCCTCCCTGCCAAAACACACAAACAGCGCAACATTCTTTTTCATTCTTTTCAATTTTCCCTAGGCAGGAAATAGAAAATACATGAAATTGAAAATCAATTATCCGCTACTGTTCTATAACTTATGTACAGGTTGAAAATAAGTGATCTTCGAATTCAGTACAGCAAACAATGGTTTGAAAGAAGAAAAAAATACCACAGGCTGAAGCCCCCTGCAAAATGAATTGTTCTTTTTCAATAGTTGTATGAAGTTACGCGAGTAGGACATATCCTGTGACTACTCACGTGGAGGCACACATGAGCATGGCCTGGGACTCGATGCCCCGCATCTTCACAGGCTTGAGGTTGCAGAGGAACAGGCCGAGGCTCTGGTCCAGGCGCTCTAGCGGGACCAGCCCGTTCAGGCCGCTGATGACAGTCCTGGGGCCCGAGTCTTCCCCGAGGTCAACCGTCTCCACAAACAGCGAGTCGGCCTCGGGGTGCTGGGGAGAGGTTAGCAAAGTTATACCACGGCAATAATCAGGAGATCTGCCTCAGGGTGCTGGGGAGAGGTTAGCAAATTTATACCACGGCAATAATCAGGAGATCTGCCTCAGGGTGCTGGGGAGAAGTAATTAAATTTATACCACGGCAATAATCAGGAGAGAGAAAAGAGAAAGAAAAAGGGAGGGGAGAGAGAAAGACAGATGTGAAGTCAAATTTTCCTTCTTGTCTCTGCTTCCGAATTAAGTTACAACTAAACAACACATACAGAGAGCTATCAGGGCAAAAGCTGAACCAAACCTTGAAATGAAACCTCCATGGCAGCCTACCTGTTTGATACTGGTGATCTTTCCAACCCGCAGATCTAGGCGAGATGGCACCAGCTCATCCTCCCCTCCACCCGTGGCCTGAGGGGTAGCACCTTCTGCAAATAGAATAAACATTTCAGATATATATATACTCTTCCCAGGGACATGTGAACAACTCCAAAAATGAGACAAGAATAGTTAACAAGAAAAGGCAGATAATAGCTTAAAGCTCTAAGAGTAGAGAATGCTGTGAAAGCTACTTGATATTGGTGAGTTCTCTTCGTCCCATGCTCTTGCTAGAGCACCGGTGCACCACAAGAAGGGTCCTTATTGAACTAGGCAGAGGTGAGCTAGGTTGCCTTCACTTTCCTTGCCGCACTTTACATTCACCTTGACTCAATTCAATAGCCTGAGCTATCCATTTGTTATTGGCAGGAATAGAACCAATGCTCGAAAATTTGTGCCAACAGCAGATCAATAATATAAAAGAAAACATAACCACTTTCGTTACACTTTGTTGTGATGATAAAACATTTTGCACAGCTAAAGGTATATGAAATACATCATCAAATTTTTTGAAGTAAAGGATATATTTCACCACTACTTGCTTTTGATCTGAGGTAAGGACTGGCTACGAGAACAATTAGAAGTTTTCTAAGATCCCCAAAACTGTATACAACATTCTCGTATCAAAGAAAAGAGAAATATGATTGCCCTTTACAAGTAAAACTAATACTATATTTTATTTTGTTTAATCAAAAATGAAAGTAAAAATATTTCAAGCTCAAATATTTTTTACACTAAGAAACAACCCTTTAAATCCAATGTGGATCTACATATAAAACAAAACTGAAAGTATGACTATTGTTATAGAAAACCGTTTCCAGAAGTAGAACTTTTTTTCCTGTAGGCATTAAGTCAAAATAGACCAGATGATTAATATTTGTTTAAAGCATATTGTCTTCGTAGGTCCTGAGTCCAGAGGGACATCAAACTGATTTAGCTAATTTGATCCAGATATTTGGTAAGTGTCAAACTGAGCCACATCAAAGTCCATACAATCTAAACAATTCGTTTTCTGCATGTGTCTCGAAATTTGGCACATCTTGTTGGTGTGAGGGGCATTAGAATTGGCTTTCCTGAATTGAACTGACAGCACCCATGGACCTTAGTTTTTGTCGGTTCTTCTGCGTTTTTTTTTTTTAATGAAAAAAATGAAAAGGAGTATATTTATTTGTCTTAAAAATTCAAACTCAAAACTCTCATGGTGCTGCCAAAAGTGCCTTACTCATTTTGCTTTTTCCTGAAAATTAATTCTGCTTTTACCCAGAAAATTTGAAAAGAGGAATGTGGACCAGAAAAAAACAGAAATCGCAACAACAAAAAAACCAGGAATCTAAATGTCCCTCACCAGCCCGAGTCGTGTTTGCTTGCATGGTATCCAGCATTAATATCCAACAAGAAATGCACAGTTCACACATTATACGCAGTCTATTTACAACTATTTACATTTGATTTGCTCATGTAGTGTCACTCACGCATAGTAAACACACAGCATAACTGTCTCCAAGGGGTGATTTTGCGATAAATGACCATGTCTTGACCAGTCCTCTCGATTTTGAAAAAACTATATTTGAGTGTTTATGTGCAAATAAAATTCTTTGGTCTGACTGTCGAATAAAGCTAAGCTGTCTCATAATTTAACGTTTCCTAGGTCTAAAGAAAGATCGTTTACTGTGTAAAGTAAAATAATCGTGATACCAAACGTCTGTGCCCATTATTATTTATTTATATCAAAACACTAGGATATAAAGCGCATATAGCAACATGTGGACAGAAAAACTGTAGAGCGTTTAGCTTCAGACTTAAATTTTAAATTATGTGACCAGCCAAACCCCGGTTTCACGTTCTGTAACCCCATCATCGTATAGGATTTTTCTTGTGCTGTTCTCAGGTCAGTTTCCAGTTTTTTTGTTTTTCTCCTTCGATATCTGAATGAGTGTGCGTATCTCCCTCTGCATCGTTTCTTTCTTCCCTCTCCTCTTCACTTGTTTCTTCTTGTCCTCTTGCTACAATGCTGGTTGTTTTGCCTTTCTTTTTATTGTTTCCCCTTTTCCCTTCTTCTCTGTCTGACAGGGCACTTGTTTCACTTTCAGTTTCATTGTCTCCATCTGTACCACTCTTCCTGCTGTTGCACATGATCCCTTTCTTAAAAGCTTTCTTTTATTTTTTCTCTCTTTCTTTTTCGCTGTATCCTTTTCGTCCTCTCTGTTTAAGGCCTCTTCTATTGTATCTCCTGCCCCATCTCTCCTAGAAGCCTCATTCAAATCGTCTGCCAGACAACCACTCTGTTAGCTTATCCTCTCGATCCATTATTTCCTCCAAAAAAGGCTTGATCTCAGTCACCTTTTTATCAGCGCCGCTTAAATCGCTGAATTTGAGAACGAAATCGGGATATCGGAGATGGTCAGTCTCGTTCCGGGAATTTCCTCCCCATTAGGACCCCTCACTACAAAAGGGTTTTGGGAAGATACTTTTACCGTCCTTCCCCGAATGGACATGCCGTGAGCCAGCAGAGTGGCACGAGCCTGAATCGAATGTGTGTAAATCCGCCACAGGGAACCTGTTTGTTGGGCTCCCAGTAGGACACCCCTGCCCACAATTTTAGCTGTGGCAAGGCATAGCCCAAAACTCTGTGCTGTTATTATCACACTCAGCTACAATTCCATGAAGAATTGAAAGGATCTAATGGTAGATTTAGATTATTAACTCAGTATAACTTTGTAAAAAAATTGAATGGAATCACATTAGAAATGAAAAGGGGAGCTGTGATAATTACGGCTCAGATCGAATGAAACTGAGAAACTGAGAAAGTGATGAATGAGATAAAGTTAGCGTGAAGCTATTACAAGGAGGACCTTCGAGATTATTTTATCTATATAATCCATTTGTGACTAACAGGGTGGGTTAAGACTGCACTATGGTAATAAATATTGGCTTTGGTTCAGTATTCTTTTTCACTAAATTACCTCCAATTATTGAAATTTACTAGATAGGCAGTTCTGATTACTACCCAACAACAATTGTTATTGCTCGAGTATAGTATTCAGTATTTAACTATTATATGACTCAAACCAAAAATGGGATTCATGGATTGGAATACTTTTGTAGTTACCCCGGTACCTTCCATTGTCAAAAATTAATAATTGCTGGAGAAAACGTTTTTTTGGGACTCTTTCCCGTGGACAACGAAATTTCATATTGGTGCTAAAAAAAAAAAGGAGTTGACCTACTCCAAAAAAAAGAGAGGTTTCCAACAAAACGGAATGGAATCTGAGTTTACGGAGAAAACCCCAGATTGATTTGGGTAAAAACGGAAAAGACGGCAGATCTTGTACAACATAGGAAATTTTGGGTTATATAAAAAAAAACGAGGGCACTTGAAAAATGTTTTTCTTACCAGAACGTACATGATGTAGAAAGGTCTCTAAAAATAGATATGTTTCATTTTTGCTCAAGTCTGGCTTAGGCAACATTGGCAGAGCCATGATGACATAAAAGAATACACATTGACAATAAATCCTGAATCTCTTTTCACTTCCCTTTTTGATACTCACTCTTTTTTTGTACTGGGTATGCTTGTGATGTTAGCTTTTTTAACTCTGGCTTCTCAAATTCTTGCCTGATTGGCTCAAGCAAAGCATTTAAATATATTTCAACTGAGTTTTTCAAGTCGCCAGGATGGACTTCCTGAGAAAGACAAGCATTAAAAATAGTGTCAGCAAAACACATTTCACATTTGCAGGTAAATTTTCAAGAAAAAAGTTGACTTTAAAAAGTAATGTAAACAGTACTGTGGGAAATACCAACGGCACATTGCTTCAAAGTTTGATTTTTTAATAATGCCGAAATGTGACTAATTGACAATTGACAGTTGCAGGATTGACACTGTGAAGGCTCTTCACCTCTCAATAGAAAGGTGTGAGTAAGGTGAGAATGTCCAAGTTGGACTCGATCGAGTACCACCTGGTCTCGTCTCGCCTGAGAAATTTCTGCCCGGTGACCTAAACGTGGTTGGACACAGTGTAATTTGTTCCTAACCACTTAGTGTGTACTTAGTAAGCCATAAACAGGGTGATGTTGTTCGAGATCTACCACTACCTACTGACCTGTTGTTATCACTTTCATTCACTTGGAAAGGGTTTCCATGTAAACTAGATCCCAGTTCATTAAACTGAATTAGAAGAAAACCAATAATTATCTGCATTGGATTGGATACACATGCTTAGTTTGAAAAAATATAGCACCTCTTTTGCAAAGGCGCTTTCAAGCTGCTCGTATGTGTGGTACTGCGAGTCCCCACCATGTTCTGCCGGCCTCTTCACCTCAAATGCTGAGAAAGATATGGGAGGAAAGTAAACGTACAAATCATCTTCACATGATTTCTTTCATCAAGTAATAAAATCAGCACCATGGCAAATCTTATTTTTTGTAGAAATAACATTTGCACTATTAAACGAAGGAAATTATTTCTTTTGTCGTGTTTTGCTATAAATAAAAATCTCACTCATAGCATCAGACATGATGATACATTTCAACATAAAAACTGAGATCATTAAGGGTTTACAGGCTCATGCATTAGCTCCTTACTCCATCTAAACATGCACATTATTACTTTCACCCTTAGAAGTCTCAGGATCAAAATGTTTTGTCCCCATACTTTTTACAAAAATGAATTTGTGATCCCATTTGAAAGGCTGTCCATTACAAAAAAAAAATGGAAGTACAGAACACCAGCCAAAGATAACAACCATTTCTAGGTAAATATGCAGGGTTCTTTAAAAATTCACTTGTATGGTTGGTTGCAACTAAGCAATCCTAATGCATCTTAAAGTCATCCTGAAAGTCACTGTCTTTCCAAGTCCCCCATAAATGGCATGACATTTATAATAATAATATAATTTCGTGGATCCGCGGAAGATTATGATCACTGCCACCTCTAATCATTTTCAACGGGAATTTGATTGGAGTAAGTCTTCAGTAGTTGAAAATATCACGGAAAATTGCGAGATTGCCGCACAGAAAGAGCCCCAAAAATGGCCTAAAACACGGACGGCGGACCAATGTGTGGACGATCCACCGGCTATTCCCCAATCCAAGGATCCGTGGATTTACGGATGAGTGGCAGCCCTGATTAATAGCTTTTTAAAAATTTACTTATTATTATTTGTTTCTCCAAAAATGTTCACAGTAATTTTTTTAATCTTCCAAATAAATTGTACCTGAAGTTCTGAGAGGAAACAGCACATGCTTGCAGAAGGACAAGATCCCGTTGTCTGTAATGTTGCCTGGTTCACAGAACGCCTTTTTCAGCTTCTTTTTTATTTGCGCTGGCGAGTCGAGAAGATCTATTTTGGAGTCTTCCTCTGATGAGCTCATTTTTGCTCCAGTTAGACCGGGCACTGCAGGAAAAAATATTGAAATGAACAAAACTGAATGAAATTATTGAGAATAATTTGATTGTTTTCTTATTTTTGTCAATAAATGAAATATGAAATTAAGTCACTTAAAGTTTGCTATTCTCAAGTGCATCTTAATCTCTCTCTGTTGGTGCTTTCAAATTTGTTAATGAACATGTTTTCAATGTCTTTGCAAAATATAATTTCATTCTCTCATCCTCTAAAATATTTTGCATTTCACGTTCGACAACTGGACATGAATATTTTTTTAAACAATATAGCTCAGGGTCGAGTGGGGGAGTGTGGCATTGATATAAACTAGGATTTTCCATGAAGAGATTTGGGGTTTGAGTCCCAGCTTTGCCAGGTTCATATTAACGTGGGAAAAACATAGATCCCTATCTGAATAAGTTACTGAAAAATTGGTCTCTGAGTGATGATCCTAAGTGTTTACAGTAAGGTGGCTTCTTCAAACTGGTCTTGACAAGAACCTTCGTATAGGGCTCTTAGCATCTCTAGGATAACACTATAGAGAAACATTATTTCATTTTGGATGATTGTGTTGTATTTTGCTGTGCTCTTATCTTGTAACTCTTACACCATTCTCATTTTACTCTAGCAGGTGCTCTACCCCAATCACCCACCCCCCACCTCCCCCAGGCAATATAAAATGAATTATATTTCAAAATAGAAAGCATGTCTCACCCATTGGGTTCATCAAATGGCATCTCTTTACATAGCCCAACTGTGGCAGGTACTGAAAAAAAAAATTAAGACAATCGATCACAAACATGTTTAATAAACAAAACAATTGATTTCATCATTATATTTTTTCAGCAGAAGGATGTATCATTACACGATTGCTTTCAAAAAGATGGTCACATGGTACAAGAGTGCATGTGAGAAAGCCGTGTGTGCGAGCAGGCTCAGTCAGATTGACCTGCAAGTAAGAGGTCTCAACTCATCGTGGACCTGCAGATATACAGCTAAACAAAGTTTTTCACCAATCCACTGTCCACCACACTAAAGTCCTGCAGATTAAAAACCTACTTGAAGAACTATTCTTCTCATTTTACTTTCTTTTCCCAAGTGCTGTATGATTTTTTCCAGCTAAAAAATACATGACTGACTGCTTAACATTATACAGACCAGTTGCACCAGAAAGACAAAAAGTGTTTGTAGAATTAGCCCACCGTGTGGTCATCCATTAACTAGATTTTTATAAAGTAGTACTTTAGTAAAAGTATTGCAGAATGAGTAGTAGTAGCAGTAGTAGTATCAATCAAATGTGAATGCCGCAGTGGAGCTTGGTTATCAACATGCAAGGCACACAAAAAAAATGTTAAATAGGTATAGTGCAGCTCTAAGAATACAAAACCATACACTAGTAGTAGCAGCAGCAGCCAGCAGTAGCAGTAGTAGTAGTAGTAGTAGTAGTAGTAGTAGTAGTAGTAGTAGTAGTAGTAGTAGTAGTAGTTGCAGTAGTAGTAGCAGTAGCAGTAGTACAATATGCAAGGCACACAAAAAAAATGTTAAATAGGTATAGTGCAGCTCTAAGAATACAGAACGATACACTAGTAGTAGCACAGCAGCCAGCAGTAGCAGTAGTAGTAGTAGTAGTAGTAGCAGCAGCAGCAGCAGCAGTAGTAGTAGTAGTAGTAGTAGTAGTAGTAGTAGTAGTAGTAGTAGAAGTAGTTCAGCGAGCCCTATCACCTGATCTATAGGTCTTTAGAAAATACTGGTCTAAATGCGGGATTTCCGTGGTTAAGTCATTTTGACTTAAAATCTTGTACTGTTTTTCGACTCAAGCGGTAATGTCTATCAAATAAAACAACAAAGGGGAAAAGCTCTTCCCCTTGATCTAAAGTTCCCTGGGTTAGAATTAGATAAGATAGAAAGTTTCTATATAGCCTTAAAAGATTGCTGTTTCTACACCTTCAATTATAAAAACTTAAAGGCCAATGATGAAATCAGGCCAACTTTTCTTTGTATTGAAATAAATGACTCACATAACAGCTTTTTTAGACTAGTGCTCTTGGCAGAGAGACACCACGCCTACTGTACTGCATGCATTTATAACAACGAAGTTATTTAAGGGAAAGTGGCATCCCTGCTGATTGGTCAGCATGCCGGCCACAGCCAGATAACTTGCAGCCATGTGTTTCTTATCATCCAACAACAGCAACAACAAAGCTATATTGCAAATATGACCCCAGAGCAGGAGACCCGGGACTAGGGCCCTTCTCATTATACCGACACTGACACAAACAGTATGGGAGAAAAAAGGCAGCCAGATCGGGGTTCAAACCTGAACCTCCTGTGTAGAAGCTGATGCTACCACAGACCCATAATAATGTGGTAATGTGA
>RQTK01001750.1:0-18527 GCA_003991915.1 Elysia chlorotica
AATCCACCAACAGGTCAGTGACTTAAGTATATGGTTTTCTATAATTTATTATTACTTTATATCAGTGAAATGTGCCAGAAAAGCCAGAAATGCCTCATAAATAAATAGGAAATGGGACGCCTCCGAAATTCTTTATTTGAGATCTTATATGTGATCAATTTTCAACCTTTTAAAAACTGAACACCAATTATGAGCATCTGCTCATAAATACAACCTTTTTTTTCCCACAGTTTCCCACCTAGTTGTCGAAGAGCAAATTTTTTGTGGAAAAATTGCCCTAAATTCCCTCTTTGGGCTTTGGGAGGGTTGGTCGATGTGTTGTTTTAAGCAAAAAAAAATTGTTTTCCTCTGTTTTGAATTCTACACTTTCATCCTTACAGGAGAGATGGGTCCTGAGTACGAAATTAGAGTATTAAAACGTGAGGGAGGATATGTTACAGTAGGCACCTAAAACTCATGCAAAATCGCCTTATCTTGAGAAGTTTTCTACATATGACCATCTCACTTAAAATAAAAGTATGAAGTTAAGTTTAAAATATTAAGTGTCTTATATGGTTGGGAAGATCTATTCTCTATCTTAAGATGGTAGTAGAATATACGCCAGGCAGCACAATACGAAGATTGGCTAGCCAAACAAGCCATGTACCTCGAGTCCAGGTGAAAACGTTTGAGACACAAGTGCAGAAACTGAAGCGGGCAAGAAGACCATTCAAGCCAGGCAAAGGCTGGTAAGTTTAATATTTGAAATTAAAACGTGAGGGAGGATATGTTTTCAGATAGGACCTAAAACTATCTTTAAGATGGTAGTGGAATATATTTCCTATGAGGAACAGTAAAAAAAGTTACAGGTTTGTAAAGAAACACCCAAACAGGGATTTTCAGCGCTGGCGCAAGCTAAATCGCGCAAAATCTTTACCCTCCTTTTCTTTACACGCTCGGCGGAATCGTCCTCTAACACATTGGCTGCTGAATCTGTGTGATAATTGTCCAAAACTTGACATTTCACACAGTGTAACTTTGACCTGATTAAATAGTTACAGGTATCAATAAATCGACTATATAAAAATCAAAGCGTGTAAAATTGTCAGAATTCAATCTTGGGACCTATCCCATAACATAGCATATATAATGCTGACGTTGGATGCCAAGCAAAAAACTCACCAGCTAACCTTAAAATTGGGATTTGAATAGTAAAGTACCAGCTCTACCTTAGCTTTGTTTCATTGATTCCTTCCTTTTCCACCTCCAGGCAAAGAAGAACGAGCAGCAGCTGAACCCGGCAGACACTGCTGAGCTAGAGAGGATCAGCACGGAGCAGTCGGGCCTGCAGAAGCAGCTCGAGGCGCAGCGGAAGTTGTTCCGACAGCACCAGCACGTCATGCAGGACTACAAGACCAAGCAGCAGGTATGGCACTTCTGGTGTTACTATAAATAGACTACAAGACCTCTTATATTACTAAAAATAAACTTAACAAACTACTGGTGTTACTAAGTTTAGACCACAAACTACTGGTGTTACCAAGACTACACTACAAACTAATGGTGTTGCTAGAACTAGACTTCAAATTACTTGTGTTACTAAGACTAATGTTACTAAGACTAGACTACAAACTACTGGTGTTACCAAGACTAGACCACAAACTAATGGTGTTGCTAGAACTAGACTTCAAACTACTGGTGTTACCAAGACTAGACTACAAACTACTGGTGTTACCAAGACTAGACTACAAACTACTGGTGTTACCAAGACTAGACTACAAACTACTGGTGTTACCAAGACTAGACTACAAACTACTTGGTGTTACCAAGACTAGACTGCAAACTACTGGTGTTACCAAGACTAGACTACAAACTATTGGTGTTACTAAGATTAGACTACAAACTATTGGTGTTACTAAGACTAGACTACAAACTACTGGGTCATTTTTTCTGAAAATTTACTGGTTTTGAGGTACACAATTTTGTTAGCAAAGTGACAAACAGAAAGCAGCTGTCTCCTGTTTGTTCCGAGCAGGAGCAGTTTGGTCGCATGTGGTCTGGAAGCCTGGCGGAGACTCCGATGCCGGGATCAGTTCCGTCGCAGCCCCGCACACCAGGGGGACACAACTCTGTCAGGCTGAGCCCTACGGCCAGGCAGGAGTACGAGGCGTACATGCAGAACCGTATACGTATGGCCAACCAGCAGCAGCAGCAAAACAGGATGCGGCCGCCCACGACAATACTTGGTGTATGTTCTCTAACTTGTTTCTCTGTGTGTAATGGTTTATATGCTTTGCAAACATTTTTTTTCTGTGGTCAAATTAAATCAACTTTGCATGGATTTATTTTGTTGCTTGTTTTTTGTCCAGATAAATATCGCATTTTTTTTTTTTTTTCAGTTATGTGCAAGAGTTTTTGATTTTTAAACATTTTTTTCATGCTTTTTGTATAGATGTTATAGGTATGGCTGATTTTACTTTCTTGTGCTTGCTTTTCTTAAGAGTAGCAGCAACAAGCAAATGGCCCCTTTTTCTTTATCTCAAACACTTGTATTTTAAAAGAAAACCCATTCTGCAGAAGCACTACTCCAGACCCCCTGTTAGAAAAAGAATCCCGTCTTCAGCAGCCACAGCTACTCGTTTCCCTTTTTATTTATAAGGTCATTTTGTGAGGTTGCTTCTCCCACTAATGAAAGCATTTTCAATCATTTGCCATTGTAAGGAAACGCATTTTAATCTTTATTAATTTGAGCATCTTTTTTTTTCAAGCAAGATGCAGAAAAGTAATCATTGCTCCTATTGTCATGTTCCAGGACAACAACCCGTTCAGTGAAGCTTTCCAGCAGCGTGAGCAGATCCAGAGACCCATGATGCCACCTGGGATGCCAGGACCGCAGGGCATGGTGCCTGGGTCACTCCCACCGCATCCACCGGGCAGCATGGGCGCCATGGGGCAGCAGATGCCCCGACCGCAAGGACCGCCATACCAGGCGATGATGGGACTACAGCAGCAGCAGTCTCTACCTCCAGAACAGATGGCTGGATCTATGGTACCCTTGATGGGACCAGGCGGACCCCGCAATGTTCCGAGTAGCTCGGCAGTCCTGACCGCTGCCATGTCCTCTGGCGCCGATGTCCATCCAGGGTCCCTGGGTCCAGCTGCGTCATCGAACGTGATCACTTCGGGCGGTGCGAGTGTCACTGCTATAGCCAGCAGCATGGGGAACAAACTTGCGTCCGGTTCTGTGGTCACTAAGGCGGGAGCGCAGCTAACTCAGCCGCCCCAACCATCAAACATGAGCCCCGCCGCTGGTACTGGTACTGGTACTGGCACTTCCATGGTCACTTCTGGAATTCCCCCATCCGCCTTGCCTGTGTCAGGAAGCCAGGTCCCCATGTCTGGTGCTGCACCACCAGGACTGCCGATAACGTCCGGCTCGGTATCAGCCCTGCCCTCAGGCCAGGGACCCGTCACCATGACAAGCTCTGTGCAGCCTGGGGTGTCGATGTCCACGCCAAACGTAGCCCTGTCGGGCCAGACACAGTCAGGGCCTGTGTCGAGCATGGGGCCGGGGCCTCAACAGCAGCAACAGCAGCAAATGATGGTCACATCTGCCGGGTCTGGAGAAGTCACACATAGCGTCCCATCAGGTTCTGGAGGTCCTCAGCCAGGACAGCATCCAACCCCTCCAGGCCAGCCGGGGCCCAGCCCACGCAAAGGTCAGATAGGAGATCAGTGTTGATTGAACAATAAATATTAATGTATAGGGCAGCTCATTTTCATCAAATTTTTCGTCTATAATTAAAAATTTTGAAATTATGTGAGACAATTTTTTTTTTTACATAATTGTTGTATTGCCAGTTGTCTGCAAATTAAGATTTTCCTTTTTTTTTTTTTTTTAATTACTACACCATGTCCACCTATCCATCATTTCAGCTCCAAGCCCAAAAAGCTCAGCTTATTATTCTCTCTTTAATACTGCTGAGCACTATATATAGACCTAAAAAGAGTCTGAGGGTATGTTTTATTGGTCAATGTGTGAACTCGCTCTACGTGCAAAAATGTTCATTAAAAAAAAAAATTGATATAGTTGACGCCACTGACACAATGAATAACAATTATATACTGAATATTTTGACTGAATGCTTCTTTTTTGCTTGTCGTCAATAGGACCTCAAGATGTCATGGGACAGGTGCCTTTCTTCAGGGATCAAAATCTTCCATTTGAAGGAGCTGCGGGACAGAGATTTCCACGACGTAAGATATGAAATCTTTTTTTTTTGTGGCTTTTGTCTTTTCCTTTTACATTTTTTGCCAAGACATGTTAATGAGTCATAAATCTAGATTGCAGAGGTAGTGGTACAGTATTTTATTTTATTAGGCAGGATAAGGCAGAGATCACAAAATCAACCAAGCCTGATCTATTTCTGCTCTAAGTGTATTGAAGCTAACTTTCATTAGCGGATAAATATATTTTTATATGGACAAAGTAATCGCAAACCTAGATCTAGCTTTCTTTTAGGCTGCCCCTAAGGGGTTCATCTTAAGTGAATTGCATTTTAAATTTTTTTGGAAAAAGCAGAAGTAAAAAGACTCACTAAAGTGTCTTCATGCAAATCTCCAGCCCCTGGGCCAGGTGTGTACCCAGAGTCTCTGCCGAGCCCAGGTCAGCCACAAGGCCCTCCAGGCCCCCGCCTTCCTCCGTACCCCGGCCAGTCGGCCATGTTTCCCCCTCGAAGTGCAGCCCCTGCAAACTTGCAGACAGCTCCGGGAATGGAGGCCCCTCGCCTGCCTTTCCAGCACGGGATGGGCTTTAACCAGGGTGAGCAAAAATGCTTTTATGTCTTTTTTTTTTAATTTTTATATATGTTTCTTAGAAATATCTGTTTAAAAAATAGATAGCGAAAACCTGTTCCTCCTTAACATAGGTCGGCAACAAACGGGATCCAATACTATCCCCTACCACCAGAAATTTTGTAGACATTTTTAAGTATGTTCCAATGATATGATTTGGAGAAGAAAAAAAAACTGCCTTGCTAACACTCCAAACATGTGTATAACCTAGACTTTAAATTCCTTACATGTAGAAGCTTAAAAGTTGCATGTAAACATGAATGCACCTCATAGACGAGTAAATTCATTAGTTTTGAAAGACTTGATAGTAATAGAAATCCTTTAAGGATTGAGAAAAAAAATGTAACTGCTTTGCTCACAGCCTTAAGTAGGTCTCTTTCTGAACAATGATGGTTTTTTAATCTCCTTTGCAATGTTTCAAAATTGTTTTCTATAAAGACTTAATTTTCTCCTTTAAACGCTCCAAGAAACATCGGAAGAGAACTTAAAATACTCTCATGATGATAATCGAACCTCTTGCTCTCCAGGTCTGTCCCAGATACCGGAGCAATCCACCGCTGCACCTCCTCCTCCTCCTCCACCACCTCCACCACCAGTGCCCAAGGAGAAGAAGAAGAGAAAGAAGAAAAAGAAGAGCGAAGAGATGGAAGGAGCGCAGTCTCAACCCTTGCCTCCGTCAATACCAAGCCAAGCAATGCTAGGTAGGAATAGTGGAGCTGTGCATTTCTAGATTTATACAGCAAAGGATGTTTTCATGAAATGCTTCCAGTAAATGCTAGACAAGGTTGAGAACAGAAACCGGCAGAGTTTGGGGTGTAATTATAACAGAACAAATCAGATCAAGTTTCTTTGCCAATATTCTTGTATGTAATAAAGACATAGGGATTACAGAGGTAGACACATTTTACAAATTCTCTGAAGCATTGGAAGTTTTCATCAAAAGGCTGTTTTTTTTATGGAGGAGCCACAATTAATAAACCAGTGGATATGGATGTAATGTCAAGCATAGCGCTCAAGCTTAAGCTCCCCCGTTGGATTTTCTATTGGGAAGCAATTTATCTTGATTTTCCTCTGTGCTCTTGTCTAAGAGAAAATGTCCTTCTGAAAATATACTAGCACTTATCTACACTTCATAGACCTGGCTGGAGAGGGGCTTGAAGTCTGTTTTCACCCCTGAATAAATCACTTGTGATTAAGACTCACCTACTTTAAATCTGCTTTTAGCTACACAAGTCCCTTTCGGAGTCTTTTAGGCTTATCCTTTTATGTGGGATGAAATGTAAAATAGATGGCTACTTTGACACGTGAAGAATGCTGTTTATATTGTAAACATATTTATTTAATTATAATACTTTTATACTTTGGAAATTATTTTTAAAAACATAACTGAATTCCTTAGGGTTTAATTTCTAAAGAAAAAAGCTTTTTGTTCTGGACTGGAAAAGGTTTTCTTGTTCTTTCCAAACGTTTAACTCTTTTGCTTTTTTTTCCACAGGTCAAATGGGCAGTCAAGCAGGGGCCTCTTCCTCAACAGGCAACTCAACGATGCTCCCCCCTGTTTCTAAACCAGCGGAACTTCCTAGACCACAGTCAGAAACGGAACGACGCATTCTCGAAATCCTCAACAACTCTCAGAAAGAACTGCAGAACCCAACAAGCCCGAGCAGTGCCCGAGGCGGGAAATCTCCGCGAAGTCGAAGCCCGGCTCGAGCCCAGGCTCAGGTAGCAGCTGCTGCAGCAGCCGCCGCTGCTTCCGCAGTTACTCCCCATGTTGGCATGGACTCGGACAAACCCCAAGGTCAAGGTCCAGTCCCGACTTCAGGGGTGACCCAGACACAGGCTGGTATGGAGGCAGCGACAGCGTTGTCTTCATCTGCTCAATCATCAAACGTTGGAGGAAAAATGGCTGACGGCAGTGGAGAGAAAGCAGACATGAAAATGGCGCAGGCTCCAGGAACTGCCTTGGGAAGCCAGTTAGGGGATGAGGTGAAAGACCCGGTCCAGGGGCCGTTTCCTGGGCACATGGGTCAAAGGATGCCTGTCTCTCAGCAGCAGCAACAACATCCCCATGGTTCGCTGCCCCCTGGCTTTCCACCTCAACAGCACATGCAACATCTACAGAACCTTGCTAGGATGCAACACTTTCAGCAGCAGCAGTTCGCAGGCATGTCTGACGCGGGCGGACAGAGGCATCCTGGGATTGAGGGACATCTGGGGGGTCCACGGTATCCCCAGCTTCACGGCTACCCTCCCCACAGGCAGAGGTTTGCCCCGGGGATGGGTGTAGGGGCTGCAGGGAGTGGGCCGAACGTACCACACAACTTTCACGCCCGTGGCCCCCCTCCTCCCCCTCCCCACATGGGCGTGAGACCAGGCCACCCCAGGTACCCGCCCCGTCTGCAACAGCCGCAGAGAATGCCGACAGACGCAAGACTCCCTGTTGATCCTCGCGGTATGATGATGCCACCACATGGAGCTGTGATGGGAGGCCAAAGGATGGGGGTGCCCCCGCCTCACATGGTGATGCAGCAAGAGCCTCTCCCAGGCCCGCCGGCTTCACTGCCGCAGCAGCAGCAAGGCATGGCTAGTAATCAGACCATCCCTCCACCTTCTTCCTCTGCCGAAATGCAAACCTCATCAGGGTCATCAGGAACTAGTCCAAAACCGCCTTTCAATTCTCAAAGCTCTGCTCCTCCGTTTTCAAGTGGAGGAGATTCCAACATTGTTACCTCCCAGACACTTTCATCATCAACTGGGGCATCTCTACCATCAAGACCAGGCGGCATTTCAGTGACTAGAAGTGAAGAGAGTAACACTATTGCTACATCTACATCTGCAGTCACAACGGTTTCATCATCGTCATCATCATTTTCATTGACGGCTCCTTCAGCAAGTGAGGCATCATCCCATGGCAGCAGCAGCAGTATTAGTGACTCAAATCCAGTAGCGTCTGAACCTCATCAACCCAACATTCCGAGCAGTGCTTCATCTGTAACGGCAGCTACCCCATCGGTTATTCCAGCCTCTTCATCATCTCTATCCTCAATCACTACACCAGTGTCTTCCACTTCCAGTATTGCTTCAAGTTCAGCAGAAACCAAATCTGAAGGAGCAAAGACTTGTGATGATGGTATTCACTGTGGCACAGATGATGAAGACACGACGGCAAAGAAACCATGCACTGATGGTATTCACTGTGGCACAGATGATGAAGAGGAAATGAAGGCAAAGAAACCATGCACTGATGGTATTCACTGTGGCACAGATGATGAAGAAGAAATGAAGGCAAAGAAACCATGTACTGATGGTATTCACTGTGGCACAGATGATGAAGAAGAAACTAAAGCAAAGAAACCATGCACTGATGGTATTCACTGTGGCACAGATGATGAAGAAGAAACTAAAGCAAAGAAACCATGCACTGATGGTATTCACTGTGGCACAGATGATGAAGAAGAAACTAAAGCAAAGAAACCATGCACTGATGGTATTCACTGTGGCACAGATGATGAAGAAGAAACTAAAGCAAAGAAACCATGCACTGATGGTATTCACTGTGGCACAGATGATGAAGAAGAAACTAAAGCAAAGAAACCATGCACTGATGGTATTCACTGTGGCACAGATGATGAAGAAGAAACTAAAGCAAAGAAACCATGCACTGATGGTATTCACTGTGGCACAGATGATGAAGAAGAAACTAAAGCAAAGAAACCATGCACTGATGGTATTCACTGTGGCACAGATGATGAAGAAGAAACTAAAGCAAAGAAACCATGCACTGATGGTATTCACTGTGGCACAGATGATGAAGAAGAAACTAAAGCAAAGAAACCATGCACTGATGGTATTCACTGTGGCACAGATGATGAAGACATGACAGCAAAGAAACCATGCACTGATGGTATTCACTGTGGCACAGATGATGAAGAGGAAAGTAAAGCAAAGAAACCATGCACTGATGGCATTCACTGTGGCACAGATGATGAAGAAGAAACTAAAGCAAAGAAACCATGTACTGATGGTATTCACTGTGGCACAGATGATGAAGAGGAAATGAAGGCAAAGAAACCGTGCACTGATGGTATTCACTGTGGCACAGATGATGAAGAAGATAGTAAAGCAAAGAAACCATGCACTGATGGTATTCACTGTGGCACAGATGATGAAGAAGAAATTAAAGCAAAGAAACCATGCACTGATGGTATTCACTGTGGCACAGATGATGAAGAAGAAACTAAAGCAAAGAAACCATGCACTGATGGTATTCACTGTGGCACAGATGATGAAGAAGAAATTAAAGCAAAGAAACCATGCACTGATGGTATTCACTGTGGCACAGATGATGAAGAAGAAACTAAAGCAAAGAAACCATGCACTGATGGTATTCACTGTGGCACAGATGATGAAGATGAAGAAATGAGAGAAAAAACTTGTGTTAAAAGAAAGAGTGATGGAGGTAGCTATGGCACAGGCGATCAAGGCTTTAACTATGTTCATCCTAAGAGAGTAAAAAATGTGTTGCATTACGAAGCAGATGATGAAGATGAAGAATTTGGGAGTAGAGAAGATAAAGTTTGTGATGATGGAATACACTGTGGAACTGATGATGAAGATGATGATAAAAAGACAAAGAAAGTTTGTGATGATGGACTCCATTGTGGAACTGATGATGAAGATGACAATCAAAAGGCCAAGAAAATTTGTACTGATGGAATTCATTGTGGAACTGATGATGAAGATGATAAGACCAAGAAAGTTTGTGATGATGGAATCCATTGTGGAACTGATGATGAAGATGAGAAAAAGACCAAGAAAGTTTGTGATGATGGAATCCATTGTGGAACTGATGATGAAGATGATAATCAAAAGGCAAAAAATGTTTGTGCTGATGGAATCCATTGTGGAACTGATGATGAAGATGATAAGAAGACCAAAAAAGTTTGTGATGATGGAATCCATTGTGGAACTGATGATGAAGATGATAAAAAGACAAAGAAAGTTTGTGATGATGGAATTCACTGTGGAACTGATGATGAAGATGATAAAAAGACAAAGAAAGTTTGTGATGATGGAATCCATTGCGGGACTGATGATGAAAATGATGAAAAGACAAAGAAAGTTTGTGATGATGGAATCCATTGTGGCACGGATGATGAAAATGAGCAGCCTGCAGGTGCCAGTAATTCTGTCACAAGCAGAGAAAAGTCTGAAGCCGGAGTGGAAGCATGTGTAAAAAACGAAAAGAAAACATGTGAAGATGGAATCCACTGTGGAACAGATGATGAAGAGGAAAGTAAATCTCAATCGAAACCCCCGTGTGAATCTTTGCAAGAAGCCAATGATAAAAACTTTAAAAAAGACACTTCTATCGAAAAGACAACACAAGAAACTTCTCAGGTATCTACCTCTAGTAATGAAACAAACACAGGTTCAAGCGCAACACCTCCGTCTACTTCATATTCTCACATGCAGACACCACAAGTGTCTTCAGAAGCAGACCTTTCCACGTCTAATCAAAACGCATCAGTACATATTTTGGAAGAAGAGACCCCTATTACTGAGTCTGTAGTGACAAGCAGTGTGATGCCTCAGCCATCTAGTTCCACAAGCAGTGCGAAGACAGAGAATGCAGGTTTGCCTATATCTATTCACCATCAGATTTCTTCCCAGCTGGCGGCAGTGTCGAAATCTTTGGCAAACTTCAACCCACAAGTTGGCGATTCGGCAGAAGCCACCACCAAGAGTCCGGTTCGCCCGTCTCAGTCGTTGTCAGAGATAACGTTCCCAGTCTCATCCCAGTCACCTACAGCACCTACAATCCCCGCAGCGACATCAGTGTTCACTACAGCCTCCTCAACTGTAGCAAACACAACTAATACAGCCTCACAGATGGAGGGGTCGGTGCATTTGGCACAAAAAGGAAGCCAGAACTCCCCAGGCCCCACAGATACTAATGTAAAACCCTTATCTCATTCTCAAGCCCCTACAAAACCAGAAAAAGACGATGTGAAAGAGGACATGACTGGAACAGACATGCAAAACACTGCGTCTATCCAGTCATCGACATCTCCAAAACCAGCTGCTGCTAATATTCAGCCAACTCACACCACAAAAGAAGAGGGTTCTAAAGTTGACGCTGTAAACTCAGCATCAGCTATTGTGACACAAGCACAGGAGTTGCCTGAAAAATCCGTAAGTCCAGTAACTACAAAATCAGACACATCATCTGTGATAAAATCTAGCTCAGACACTTCCACTTCAGCTACAACTGTAATCATGTATATTTTAACGTCACAAAGCAAAATCGTATCGACGTAGTGTAATTATTGTGGGGCAGCTTATCTAACGAGAGTTAAGCACGTTTTATTAATAAAATTGACATTGCTGTAATATTATAGGTGGATATTGCATTCCTACTCCGTATCAATGTTGACAATGACGATTGTAGTTTAGCATTAATCAAACGGGCGTATCATAATGTGAGTTTATTTGGCGTTGAAATATACGAAGATAATTATGATATAAGTGCGCAATAGAAAGAAGTGTGTAATTGTGTAAGCTTGAGGAAAATAGAGAATGGATCATAAAACGTAGGGAAGTTTTGAAGGTATAAGACTTATAGGAGGATACACCAAGTAAATACGGACTGAGAGAGAGGGAGAGAGAGAGAGAGAGAGAGAGAGAGAGAGAGAGAGAGAGAGAGAGTGAGAGAGAGAGCGCGCGCGAAGGAAAGAGACAGAGACATACAGACAGGCAGGGGGATTTTTTTTTTTAGGAGGGGGGATAGACAGAGGGGGTGGGGTGGGAGGGGAGGGGGGAAGACAAAGAACAACTAATACAAATTGGGAAAAAGTTGAGTTTAGTTGGTTTTAACATCCAAAATCAGCACTATATAGGATATATTGTGGACGAGACCCAAGACTGACGTCTGACAATTTTATGTGCTGTCGCGCACAAGACAGGGCGCGGATACCATAACTCTTGTCTTAGCCGATCACATTAAATATGATTAAGAAAGTGAAACGAATAATATCAAGAGCAGAGAGAGACATATATATAAAAAGAAAAAAAAGGAAATGAGAGACAGATATAGGACATCGGTGTATGTTTCTAACCATGTAAGACGGATTTCAGAAACTTCACAAGAGAGCAAATGCCCATTTCAAAAGACGCCTAAACATATATAATTTTTATGAGTCTGAACCTTGAGAAAAATTTAAGATAATGAAAGTTTACTCCCTCTTTACCCACAAAAATGCGATGGCATGTGTGGCAAACCCAATAATAAGCGCCTCATACTGTCTTCTTTCTCCTCTCCCTTTTGTCTCTTTTCCCCAGCTTCCCCACCCCATTCTCCTGCTCCTCCTGACTTCTTCTTCTTCTTCCTCTAGTCTTCCCTCTCTCTCTCTCTCTCTCTCTCTCTCTCTCTCTCTCTCTCTCTCTCTCCCTCCGTATACTTTTTTTTTCTCTAATATCTCGGCTCTCTAAGCGAAAAGGAACAAACAAGCAGAATGTTCCCCTTCTCCTCGTGGGGGGCGCGGTGGTCCAGGGGTAGAACATCGGCTTCCGACGCAAAAGGTCCCGAGTTCGAATCCTGGCTGTTGCGTTCCCTACTGGTTGGTCGGTGTCAGTATAATGTGACCGGCTGAGACAGGAGTCATGGTATCCCCGCCCTGTCTCGTGTGTGGCAGCACTTAAAATTGTCAGACGTCCGTCTTGGGGTCCGTCCACAATATAGCCTATATAGTGCTGCTGTTGAACGTTAAACCAACCAACCCAAACCAACCCCAACCCCTTCGCCTCGTGGCTCATGGTGCAGAGTGGCGCTAAACTAATGAAGCTTGCAGAGCCATCATATACTACAATCGAGTTTGCCGTTTCGAATGTTACATCTCATCAACTTATCATAATATCCGATTAGAAAAAGTGTATGAAACATTGGCCAAATGAAATTTCTGTTTGCAGTAGGGTGTCGGCAAAGTAGAGAGAGAGAGAGAGAGAGAGAGAGAGAGAGAGAGGGAGAGAGGGAGAGAGAAGGAGAGGATGGAGAAAGTGAAGGATTATATCACCAAAAAGGAGAGAGCATCAGTCTTTTTAAGCAACAGAATCAAGAACACCATATTATAATGGAGCCAGTACCAAACTATTTGGATCCCAAAATCTCTAAAACATCACAGAATAAAGCGATCGTAATTTGGCTGAAGATTTGTATGGGCACATTAATTTTGAGGAAAAGTTTTCGCCCAACCAACGAATTAATACAACAAACAATGTAATTTAAAAAATACGAACAGATATAACTGCTTCCCCCCTTCCTTCAACAACAAAGAAATTGAAAGTTCGCTTTCACTCACAATGAATATTGATTTTTTTTTCAGCGCGCAAGCTTTACTGTGCACACTGCACCATTTCGTTAGAATGCGTGGTTAATACTGCAAATTCAGAGTATACCATTAATCCTACTTTAAGAAACTCAACGGCGTATAAAACAACTAACTGCATGTGTCTCAATTTTCTATCGCTTACAAATAATTATGTCCAAGCAGCAGATTATAAAATAAATCAAACGTCAAAAAGATCGGGAAAGTGTATATCTATTACGAGTTCCTATTAATGAGTGTAGGTGTTGGTGCATAGCTCTCTTCTTGAAAACAATTTAACTTCCTAATAATAATTATTTATCTATAATCCTTTAGCTTTTTCAATCCCACATTTCCCACGAATTTCGTGAGTTTTCAAATAGTGAAATTAATACCGTAAAAAGAGTTTAGTTGTACTTCTTCATGCAGGCCCCTTGTGGTATGTCAGTGTTCTCAGTTGTTCTGCTGCGACGGATGGAGAGAAAATCGGTCAAACAGTGAAATACTGATACTCCACTGTCTCATACACCGTACATTACGGATACAAGACTGATGCTCTCAAAAAGAAGGCCATGGTATGAAGTAAAATAATTTAGGCGTTGTTTCTTTTGTATTTTAAAGAGTAAACAAAATACAAGCATCCAGTCAATTATTTAAGTCGGTTAACTCGTGAAAAAAACAACAACAACAGACATCGACAACAACAACAAAAAAACCCACAAAAAAAAAAACAACAAATGAAAACGAAAATGTAAAAAAAAAAAGTCTTTACTATCGACTATCTTTAGACGAGCCAAGAGACTAATAGAATCTTTTAAATGGTGTATAGAGTTTACCCTTAAGTAATATTGTACAAGAAAGATTCCTGTCTTGCAATAAACACCCCCTTTTTACTATTGTTCTTGTCAACCCTCTCCAACCGACCCTCTCTCTCTCTCTCTCTCTCTCTCTCTCTCTCTCTCTCTCTCTCTCTCCCCCCCATCGTTCTATCTATCTATTTATCTATCTTTTAAGCCTATTTTCAATAGGATTTTTTTCTTTAAAGGGTAGATGTAACCATTGTTCATATTGTTTTCAGCACTATAATCCCAAGATTCTCTCAGTAAGATCTTGATGGAATTTTTCCGATGCTGCAAGATGGTATGTATTCGAACCTAGGCTTTATCGCGGATGGGTCCCATGGATAACGACTGTATACTACTGTATTAATTAGAAGACACTGGATGGAATCTCCTCGGTTGAATGAGAACAAAACACGCAGCGTTTATTTGCCATGCCACGCGCCATTGTTGAGTTGGTTTAACGTCCAACATCAGCACTATATAGGCTATATTGTGTACAAGTCCCAAGACTAACGTCTGACAATTTTAGACACTAAACAGATAGACAGATCCGGGACGGGCTTGGACAATGGAACAGTGGAAATCAAAATATAGGAATCAAACTGATTGTAAAAGTTGAGGACACAGGTTTGTTTGGAAATGATCACCAACGCCAACCGGTACGGTACTCATCTGTCGATGAAGTGGAACCTCCAAAAAGCATCAATTTTTTGCGGGGAGATGGTTTTTAGAATTAACCTTTTCATGTCGAAAGAATTTAGGCCTTTTTCCTTGTGTGCGCACTGTTTTGAGAAATTTCCAAAAATTTGAAAAAGTAAAAGCTTTAAATTTTATTATTTTGAAGTGAAAGGTGTGCAGATCGATACAAAAAGGTGCTTGCTCAAGAGCGTATCAACCCGCACGACATGTGTGCTGGATGATGGGGAAAGTTTAGTGGGTTCTCGAAATCGGTTTTTTTTTGTTGTGTGTGCACTGTTTGGAAAAGTGTCTCTCTCCTATTTAAAATTCTCCTCAGTTACAGAGGAGGATTCGATACTGCGACGGGTCACAGAACTTAAACAGTTCGATAATTGTTCACGTAATACTACACAAAGACAGAGCTTCTGTCCTAGCCGGCCTCCTGTTACTGACATGTACCATACAACTTGGAGCAACATCTGTTTTTCTTATTATTGATTATGCTTCATTAATGCTGTTTTTATACTTACTATCTATAGGAGACAAGCATTTGAAGGGCTAAAGGAATGGTAGGGATATAAAAAAGCTTAAATTTCTCTCGTGAAACCAACTATAAAACTGGATTTAAGGAGACTAAGAAACCATTAATAAAACATTTGCCAGTGTTTAATAGTCATGCGACCTCTCTCTTCCACACTCTCTCTCTCTCTCTCTCTCTCTCTTCTCTTTCTACCCCTCTCTCTCTCTCTCTCTCACTCTCTCTCTTTCTCTCCTTCTCTATTTCTACGCCCTTCTCGGGAGGCGCGGTGGCCCTTGGGTAGAACGTCGGCTTCCGAAGAAAAAGATGCGTGGTTCGAGACCTCGCGATTTCGCTCTCTACTGGTTGGGTATATGTCAGTTGAATGTGATCAGACGTTATGGTATCCCCGCCCTGTCTCGTGTGTGCGAGCAGATAAAATTGCCAGACGTCAGTCTTGGAGCCCGTCCACAACATAGCCTATATAGTGCTGATGTTGGACGTTAAACCAACTCAACAACTCAACAACCCCCCCCCCCCCCTCTCTCTATGTCCCCTCTTTCTGTCTCTACTCCTCCTTCTCTATTCTCTACTTGTACCTATCCATGAGTCTGTTCATGAGGGGCGGGGTGGTCCAGGGGTAGAACATCGGCTTCCGACGCAAAAGGTCCCGAGTTCGAATCTTATTTGTTGCGTTCCCTACCGGTTGGGTCGGTGTCAGTATAATGTGACCGGCTGAGACAGGAGTCATGGTATCCCCGCCCTGTCTAGTGTGTGGCAGCACATAAATTGTCAGGCTTTCGTCTTGGGGCCCGTCTATAATATAGTCTATATAGTGCTCCTGTTGGACGTTAAAACCAACCCAACCCCAACCCAATGAGTCTGTTCATTCATGCACACACCTACCCACCAATTTATCAACCCACATGTATTTATCTATGTATCTAATCATCTATCTACCCACAGCCATAATATTAAAAAAACAACAACACATTATGCCCATATCTTTGCACCAAACATGCTTAGGCTCAGAACGCTTAACAATGAAGTAAATTGAAATTGAAATTCTGTAGTCAGTATTAAATGCTATTGGCACAAAGCGTGTTACAGTTAATGTTGTGTACATTTTAAAGCAAAAAACACTTGAACACTAAATGAACAAATTTTTCCACTTCAATTACTCTGCCTACTATTTTTGTAAGCCACGGTGCTTAACACATAATTAAAAATACATGCACAATTCAAACACCTGTATTGCTAAAATAATATAATTGACTTTATTAGTGCATCAATGCAGGAAAAGAATAGAGTTCACGGAGTTGTGCCGGTTGAAAACTACGTGTATCTGACCCACATAAGGAACTAACCCTTTCATTGACAGCTCTCACTGAGTTGAGTTGAGTTGGTTTCAACGTCCAACATCAGCACTATATAGGTTATGTTGTGGACGGGCCCCAAGACGGACGTCTGCCACACACGAGACAGGGCGGGGATACCTTGATTCCTGTCTCAGTCGGTCACATTATACTGACACCGATCCAACCAGTAGGGAACGCAACCGCATGGATTCGAACTGGGGATTTTGCGTTGGGGCCGATGTTTTACCCCTGGGCCACCGTGTCCCCCACAGCTCTCACTACATGGTTAAAACATTTAGTAATAAATTTCACACAAAAAAAGCTCACAGTGCTATTGGTACGTGACGCGTGCTCACTTAATTTATTTATTTCTTTAGTTGAGGCATGGAGTTCTTAATATAGTAAGCTATGAATTAAGGCCAATGTTAGGGAAGCAATCAACTGAATTACCCAGACCAACATACGACAAATCATCCCATTGAAACAGATGAAACCTCCCACTAGTTCACACTCTCGGGTAAAAAAAGTGGTAAGTACAAGAAAAACCATACGCTTTTTGCAGGTAAGGTATGCAGGCCTTAATATAATTATTAAGCTATGAATTATGGCCAATGTTAGAGAAGCAATCAACTGAATTACCCAGACCAACATACGCCAAATCATCCCATTGAAACCTCCCACTAGTTCTCACTCTCTGGTAAAAAAGTGGTAAGTACAAGAAAAACCATACGCCTTTTGCAGGTAAGGTGTGCAGGACTTAATATAGTAAGCTATGAATTAAGGCCAATGTTAGAGAAGCAATCAACTGAATTACCCAGACCACCATACGCCAACATTTTTATAAGCATCCCACTGAAACCTCCCACTAGTTCTCACTCTCTGGTAAAAAAGTGGTAAGTACAAGAAAAACCATACGCTTTTTGCGGGCAAGGTGTGCAGGCCTTAATATTAAGCTATGAATTAAGGCCAATGTTAGGGAAGCAATCAACTGAATTTGTATTACCCAGATCAACATACGCCAAATCATCCCATTGAAACCTCCCACTAGTTCTCACTCTCTGGTAAAAAAAGTGGTAAGTACAAGAAAAACCATACGCTTTTTGCGGGTAAAGTGTGCAGGCCTGCGGCTGCGGGTCGTCCTCAGCTCACAGGACCCTGCGATCTAATATACTCGTCCTTGACCTTTCGCCAGTTACATAATCAGGCGACGTGTTGGTACGCTATGTCGATCTCTCTAGGTGTACTCTCTCTGACTGCTTTCCTTTCACACACTATCTCCCCTCTCTCTCTAGCTTTCTCTCTCTCTCTCTCTCTCTCTCTCTCTCTCTCTCTCTAGCTGTTTCTATCTTTCTCTAACTGCCTTTCTTTCCCTCTATGTTTAGCTGTCTCTCTCTCTCTCTCTCTCTCTCTCTCTCTCTCTCTCTTCCTCTCTCTCTCTCTTTCCCTCTCTCTATATATATCCCCTCTCTCTTTCTCTGTGAGGCTCGTCGTGGCAGACAGTGAAACCAGGTCAGTGATGGGATGAACACTTGTTGAGATTTTTGCCTTAATGTTCAGAGGATTATGGGAGAAAAACAACCAACAACATTCAACTCTTCTTTCTGTCTTGTCTCTGTCTATCTGTCAAGCTCTCACTCTTCCTTCCTCTCCCTCTCTCTCTCGTGGCAGACAGTGAAACCAGGTCCGTCATGGGTTGGACTTTATTTGAGTTGATGCGTGAATATGTACAGAAAAAAAAAAAACAACCCACCAACAACATTCAACAATTCTTTCTGTCTGTTTCTGTCTATCTGTCAAACTGTCTCTCTCACTCTTCCTCCCTCTCGCTTTCTCTCTCTCTCTCTCCCTCTCTCCCTCATATCTCCCCCCTCTCTCTCTCCCTCTCTCTCTATCTCTCTCTATCTCTCCCTCTCTCTCTCCCTCCCTCCCTCCCTCC
>RQTK01001750.1:29448-45897 GCA_003991915.1 Elysia chlorotica
AAGAAGAAGAAGAAGAAGAAGAAGAAGAAGAAGAAGAAGAAGAAGAAGAAGAAGAAGAAGAAGAAGAAGAAGAAAAATAACATCAGGATAAAATCAACAACCACATCAACAAAAACAATTACAACTACAATTATAAAAAAAATATTCAGTAAAGACTCAACACGACTTATCAAAGCATGATCAAACTTCGACTCATAAGGATCTTAAATCATTATGCCTATTTTTTTAGGCTATTGAACGACTTAATGATTCAGTCCAAGACACTCTTTTAGGACGATGGAACAATATACAATTACAAGGATGCAGTAGATCGATATTTTGTTTCCTTTTCATTGCCAATGTTTGAAGTAAAAACCAGCCAAATTACTACGCTGAAAATTGAGTGCACTGAGGTTTTCACCACTAAAGCTGCAGTAAAAAAAAAGAAAGAACAAAAGTACACTAGGCCTAGTCTACTACCGTACAGTACAGATACTCCTGTGCTAGTTAGTATTGCAGCATAGATCTAAGCGTAACCATTTTAGAATGTAGAGGGGACACACTACGTGCAGTGCTTAATGTAGTGATTTAATAATAATAATAATATTAATAATAATTCTCTCTCTCTCTCTCTCTCTCTCTCTCTCTCTCTCTCTCTCTCTCTCTTTCTCTCTCTCTATTTCTTTCTCTCTCTCCCTATCACTCTCTATCCTTCCCTTTTTCTTACTTTTTAATGACCTTCCGTTTCTCCATTCTCCTATCTCTCTCTTTCTCTCGCTTCTGTCTTTTTTTCTCTCCTGCATCTATCTCTGTCTCTCTTTTTTGCTATAATTTTTATGACCTCTCCCCCCCCTCTCTCTCTCTCTATCTCTCTCTCTCCCTCTCTCTATCTGTCTATCTGTCTATCTACCAAAACCATATCTTTCTTTATAATATTTATTGATTTTTGATGAACCTTCGATTTATTAATCCCATGAGGAAAAATTCATTTTACAAAGTTCGTTAATATTAAAAATTACATAAGAGACATAAGGCTTTTAAAAAATATGAAGTACATAAATACATGCTTTAATCTTTAGCTATTATTAGCTAGATTTTGTTGTACGTATACCATAAACATTCTAAACTAGTTCTTGTTTTATTAGTGAAAAAAGAAAAAGAAAAAATGGCATATAGAAAAGTTTTATGTCAAGGTCTACTCTCAGGTGCCCAAAGGGTTGGCCTTTTCCTTCAGTTACCAAGCAATGCCCTTTTCTCGTGCCTTTCTAAAGAGCTCCTTTATAATCCTTCTCTTGACCTCTTATTGCGATGCAAAAAGTCACGGCATTAGCTGCGGAATGTTGCGAAAAACTTTGTTAGTGGAAACTTGTTATGTTATGTTTTTGACCAGCGTATTTTCTCGGTAATGACCTCACATGGTGTTTACTACTTGTATCTCATTTTGTTGGTGTTGATATTTTATTATTGTTTATAGTACTGTCTTGTTTGTGCTAAATGTTATGACATTTTGGGTAGCCTATAGTGCCTCTGGAGATGCAATTATTATTCCATTCGTACAGTGTAAATAATACACAACCTTCTCAGCCATATGAATATCCAATAAGTTCAATATCTTTTAAATTTTTCCACTTTCTGACTAATGTCTTACTCCACCTAAATAAACCAGTTATTCAATTCAAATTACTCGCCTTCTACACTTCAATGGTATTTTTTCACCCTCAAACTAATTAAACGCAAGTTTAAAAAAACTACAAAAAGAACAATCAAATAGCCTCTAACTCTAAGGCTTTAAACTTCTGCTTATATCAATCATTCCATGCTGCTATTTAACTTACCGAACACATAGTTAACCTATTTTATCGGAACTGATGCAGCTGCATGTTTCAAAACACGCGTACTCGCCTGTAACTATAGAAATAGGTCTGTCTCTTCTGCTGTTTAGGTAACATTCAACATAATTATTTAACCCTCTAAGCACCTTTTTGTCTCAGCAGCTGCTTTTAAAGTAACCTCAGTCATCTTTAACCCTTTACAGCTCTCGCCATCTTAGTATACAATGTACATTGATGTCCTATCTTAATTATCATAATATCTGTATTACTCTTACTGATATTTAACCCATTGATCACCAGGCCTGTTTCTCTCTTCCCCAGCCGACATTTATAGCCCAAGTTCCGCGTCTGACGACTTCTACGTCTATCCTGTGGACGAGCCCTCGGCCATGTGTCTGGAGGTGCTTCAGGTCAGTTTTCATATAGTCACATTAGTGGTCACCGTTCAGTAACATCAGACAGTGTGAAACAGGTGCATGTATCCGTGGTCTAAACGAGGCAGAATAATAAATAACTATCCCGCTAGATCCCTTCCTTGAACTAACACGAAATAAAAAAAAGAAAAAGGAAAAGCTGCCGATAGCTTTTTCAATCGTATTGCAATAAAGAAAACATTGTGAAAACGTGACACGCGCGCTTCGCGTTGATCTGGACGTTTTTGCTTCCGTTACAGCTGGGTTTTTTTCTAAGCCCTCATAGCACGAGTACTGGATTTTATTCTGCTTTCTATTTTAATTTTCAGACAATAAATATATTAATGTAGACCTGGAAACAAAAGTTGACTCTCTAGCCTAATATAATTATATTAATTTTTATTACAAGCCGTTAGACCAATATAAGAGCAACAACAATCGACTGAATCTTATATTTCTACTCTATAGCCTTATTAATCATTGGCAGTAATTACATGTAATGTGTTTTAGATAGATAAGTTTCGTTTTTTCGTTGTTGTTAGGAATACCGCATATCATCCGTTGCACTAGGGGCTCCGCTCATGAAACCGCAAGAGTCTATGGTGAAATCTTGTCTCACTAAATCAAGTGCCTGTAGCTGATCTTGCAACGCCCCCTACCCCACCCCCTTTTTTTTCAACCACACTCACAAATCCCTCATCTTTGTACTGGATACATTCTAAGGAACATATTTCACTATAAGTACTAAAGTGTACCTGTATTTCACATCATCTAACCTAAAAGCCCAGCCTGAGTCAAAACTAAAAGTGTCAAATCGGAAACGTGCCCAGTCTGTCTTTTTTCATGTCTCCTGGATCTATACCCCCCAAGAGTCAATCGTTTACGTCGGTCCCGGCTGTTTCGCGGCCGTTTCACACTCACTAGCCCTGACGTAGTTTGATTTGTCTTGCACTACAAGCATGATAGTACGTACTCACATCCTGTTCGATCGCGCAATGTTCGCCGGTTCTCTCAGACAGTTTGATTATAATCCACGCTACTCCTCCACCACACCTGCTGGTCTACGTGCGATATCAGTCTCTATCCGGTTAATAAGTCCATTCCATAGGTAGCTTATAGACTTATTAATTACCACCTCAGTGATTTCTTCAGAGCGAACTGCTTAAAATACTGACCCAATTTTTTCGCAAGTTTCTCACTCCCGAACTGGCGTCAGTCATTTCCGAAATTAAAAAAAAAATTGAAAATTGATGCCCTCGTTGTAAAGGTGCTAACTATACGATAATCATTACGAAGACTAGATCTGCTCGCAGTGCCAGTCTTTTCCGAGGTTAAAATAATATGCCCTTTTTGGAAGATAAGTCGCTAGAACAGATTACGAGGAGCGAATTGGTTCTGGAGGGAAGAACTACACAGTCATGCAAAGCTTAGTAATAGTATACATAAGAATATACAATTTATGGTGATGGCAGCATTGCAAGGGAAGTCTTGTCTTTCAGTTCAGGAGATGATCGGATTAAAAGGACAATTTTCCCCGCTGGTGGCAAAAATTAAGCACCACAATGCGCAATATTTTACAAATTCAGTGAGCGATAATATATGTTTTCTTGTGATATGTTCTCAACTGTTTTTACTTCACACAAAAAATTCTTCCAGAAAAAATTTAAGCAAGAAAAAAAAATGGTTTTTTTGAGTAAGTCTTTGCGAATTCATCATGATAAATTCCGACAAATAATTATCCAAATAGGCCGTTCAAACTTTAAATAATGGCGTGACTTTTATCGTATCAGTTCATAGTTCTTAGAGGTACAACGCATTGATGTAACAGCGATTTTTGAAATGATAGAGCATATATCTAATTAGGAAAACGAAAAACAGTAAAGTCGACCAATTTTTGTAATACGATCTTTTTACCATTCACTAGTCTCCATGTTTGAAACTATTGTTTTCTGTATTTTGTTATTGTAGCCCGACAATAACGACATTGGTGGTGTCCACTTCCTGGACATCGCTTCGCCAGAGGAGCGACAGCACCGTCAACATCGGCACCAGCGTCATCACCATCAGCAACAACAACATCATCAGGCGCCCGATTCGCCACTGTCCACCACCGAGTATGGCTCAAGAAGTCCGAGTGGGTCATCCGATAGCGGAAAGGTAAGGCACTTGACTTGCGACTTGGATTAGAAATAGGAATTTGAGTTAATATGTACCAGGGGTTTATTTAGAGATGAGTATTATAGTAAACTGTACCAGAATTTTAGAACCAGATTTTTTAAAGTAATATAAACTAGAATTTCTGAGGTAATATGTACCAGAATTTTACGTAAAACATGGATTATTTTATAGTTTTCAGTATTGGTAAGAAGTAGGTTTAAAGCGAAAATGACCAACAAAAAATTAACTTTGTGGGATTCGAACCCTCGACTTGCAGATGTGTTTGACTTGGTTTACACTAATGGACCTCTTTGTTCCTTATATTATTTCTATACCAGCACGGCTGTCAGGGTCTAAATCTATATGGTTCTAATACTTCTCACCTAGCCCCTGACATTAACACAAAATTAAGCGTTCAAAGGAAAGTGGGAAATTTGTCTAACAGTGCTGTTGGAATAACGTCAAGCTTTTGGCTAATAGATTATAATTTTCCTTGATTGAGATTGTATCTCTACTTCGAGTCTTCTCACATTTTAGGCTCAATTTATCCCTATTAGCGAGTGTATTGTTCTCCTTTTGCCGTTATTAATCTTAATTTTCAGGTAAAACAATTAACTTGTTCTATTTTTCTTTAATCAATAACTTTTCTTTTTAGCTTACATGCATTATAGTCGTGGGGCGATATATAAATTTTCTATCTACACGTTTTGCTCTTTAAAAAAACCGCAATTAAATGTTTGGATTCAAACCATAGCCAGCCTACTTTTAGTACTCCATGATTCAAACAGATTTATGACTAGGCAAGCTGTCGTCTTAAGTGTTCTAGGTTTTTTTTTCCTTAACTGGTTTCCCAATCGCTTGTTGTTTGTTTTGAAGACTCGTCTACAGAGATAGAACATTATCATGTTATACCTATTAAGTCACTAAAAACTGTCGATGAAACTTTTTTTTAACAAAGAGATGAGTGGCGGGATCCGATCACATATGTCTGCTGTAGATACGGTGATGATGATGAAGATGATGATGATGATGATGATGATGATGATGATGATGATGATGATGATGATGATGATGATGATGATGATGATGATGAGGAAGATGATGATGATAATGAACGTAGTGCCAACATATTAAACCCCGACTTTCTCCTCCCTCCAGCAATACAAACCCCAGTACACTGCCGAGCTGGAAGTTCTATGTCGCATCTGCGGTGACAGAGCCTCTGGCTTCCACTACGGCGTCCATTCCTGTGAGGGCTGCAAGGTAAGGAGTCCCAACACCACTGTTTGTACTAAGCTTAACGCTCCCTGGGTCTACCGAGAAAAGGGATCAAATTAATACTACTGACAGTCCTATTTAATAAGCTTAGCCCAAGTATTGTGAAGTACTCTATCATAGTGTTAATTACGCTAAGTCTCATGAGAGTAAAACAAACAAACAAAGACAACGCAATAATACTCTCTGTCATTTGGTTTAACGCCACGGAACTCACACTCACGAAGAATCCTATATCACCATATCAGGTGAGGTTTGAACCACCAACCTTCTGTTCGTTACGCCAGAGCAATATTGACTGCTCTACTTTAAAAAAATTAAGATAGTGTTAGTGTACACAAACATGTATTAATATGTAGTTACGTACGCTTACCTTTCTATTAGCATGTTTAACATCTCATTCCCTTTATATAAGATGTGTAATATCTTAACATTTAAGTCTTTTCACATCCTTAAACTCTGTTTACCTTTGTGTATGTGGTGAATATTCAATGTCGTGTTGCGTTTTTGTGAGGATGGGTCCTATAAACCTACTGCATTTTGTATATAGTAGATTTTGAATATATCTTTGCTTTTCTGTGAGGGGCAGATTTTCAATACATAGTACATGTACCTCAATTTCTCGCTGTCCAGCCTGTAGGAAAAAATGAAACAAATATTCAACAATCATATCTTTGACATTTCTGTGAGCAGCAGATGTTCAATACATCTTTGCTTCTCTGAAAGTATAGTACACCTACCTCAATTTCTCGCTGTCTTTCTGTATGAAATAATGAAACAAATATTCAACATATCTTTGACATATCTGTGAGCAGCAGATTTTCAATATATCCTTGCTTTTCTGTAAGTGGCAGTTCCCCAATTTTTCGCTGCCCTTCCTGTAGGAAATAAATAAAACTAATATTAAACATATCAGGTGATGATGATGATGAAGATGATGGTGATGATGTTGATGATGATGATGATGATGATGATGATGATGATGATGATGATGATGATGATGATGATGATGATGATGATGATGGTGATGATTACGATAATGAACGTAGTGCCAACATATTAAACCCCGACTTTCTCCTCCCTACAGCAATACAAACCCCAGTACACTGCCGAGCTGGAAGTTCTATGTCGCATATGCGGTGACAGAGCCTCTGGCTTCCATTACGGCGTCCATTCCTGTGAGGGCTGCAAGGTAAGGAGTCACAACACCACTGCTTGTACTAACTTTAACGTTCCTTGGGTCTACCGAGAAAAATGATGAAATTAATACTACTGACTGTCCTCTTTAATAAGCTTAGCCCCAGTATTGTGAAATACTCTATCATAGTGTAACGTACGCTTAGTCTCATGAGGGTAAAACACGGAACTCACACTCACGAAGAATCCTATATCACCATATCAGGTGAGGTTTGAACCACCAACCTTCTGTTCGTTACGCCAGAGAAATATTGACTGCCCTACTTAAAAAATTAAGATAGTGTACACAAACATGGATTGATATGTAGTTACGTACGCTTACCTTTCTATCAGCATGTTTAACATCTCATTCCCTTTATATAAGATGTGTATTATATTAACATTTAAGTCTTTTCACATCCTTAAACTCTGTTTACCTTTGTGTATGTGGTGAATATTCAGTGCGGTGTTGCGTTTTTGTGAGGATGGGTCCTATAAACCTACTGCATTTTGTATATAGTAGATTTTGAATATATCCTTGCTTTTCTGTGGGTGGAGGTAGCTGAACTTCTCACTGCCCTCCCTGTAGGAAATGAATGAAACAAATATTCAACAATCATATCTTTGACATTTCTGTGAGCAGCAGATTTTCTGAAAGTATAGTACATGTACCTCAATTCTCGCTGTTTAGCCTGTAGGAAAAAATGACACAAATATTCAACACATCATTGACATTTCTGTGAGCAGCAGATTTTCAATACATCATTGCTTTTCTGAAAGTATAGTACATGTACCTCAATTTCTCGCTGTCTTTCTGTATGAAATAAATGAAACAAATATTCAACATATCTTTGACATATCTGTGAGCAGCAGATTTTCAATACATCCTTGCTTTTCTGTGAGTGGCAGTACATCAATTTCTCGCTGCTGTTCTGTATGAAATAAATGAAACAAATATTCAACATATCTTTGACATATCTGTGAGCAGCAGATTTTCAATACATCCTTGCTTTTCTGTGAGTCGTAGTAGCTGAACTTCTCACTGCCCTTCCTGTAGGAAAAATGAAACAAATATTCAGCAATCATGTCTTTGACATTTCTGTGAGCAGCAGATTTTCAACACATCCTTGCTTTTCTGAAAGTATTGTACATGTACCTCATTTTCTCGCTGTCTTTCTGTATGAAATAAATGAAACAAATATTCAACCCATCCTTGGCACTCCTACAGGGCTTCTTCAGGCGGACGCTGAAGAAACAGCTGCTGTACAAGCCGTGCCAGGCCGGCTCCCGGTGTAAGATTGACACGGAGACCAGGAACAAGTGCCAGTACTGCCGGTACCAGAGATGTCTCTTCGCAGGGATGTCCCAAGATGGTGAGCTCCTAAACTTATCAGACAAAGTTAATCTTATAGTTTTATTTTTTGTTCTTGTTTTGCCCTCGGTTTGTTTTCGTGTTCTTGTTTCCTGTTTGTGTTTTTATCTATATATTTTTTTGAAAAAGTTAAAAAGCAGTTAAATAAGAAAGCTGGGGACAGATAAAAATATTCGACTACAAAGTTAACAATATGCCTTATTTAACATTGCGCAGGGCCCCAGTAGGATTTTCAATTATTGTTGTATTTTAAGGAAAAATTACATGAATACCTATTACTCTCAATCATGATCAAAAGTATTAGTTAGAACAACATTTTTATCCCCTGAAAGGAATAATTACTCGGCTTTAATCAAATTGAAATTTGCTCCGTCACTACCAGTTAAATATCTTTGAAAATGTAAGGGGTTAAAAGAGTATGTTGTAGTGCTAATATTCGATTGAACCTACGAAAAAAATGTAGGTTTGAGTAACGAATAAGACAGCATAACAACTATATTTCTCGTTATGCTATCATCCTCTCATTATGTTGATGTATTTCCCACCTGTCTGTTTATGTTATCATCCTCTTATACAATGATCTATTTCCCAGCTGTTCGGTTATGTTATTGTTCCTCTCATATAATGATATATTACCTAGCTGTCTGTTTATGTTATCACCCTCTCATTTGATGCTCTTTCTGTTATCTAGCTGTCCGGTTTGGTCGGATGCCCAAAGTTGAGCGTGAGAAGTTGCTCGCTGACCGCGAAGAGCTGAGCTGTACCGGAACCCGCCGTGTGGTGGAGCTACGCTCGCTCACAGATCTCATCAAGGCCGCGTTCCGTGATACATTCGCTAACACCATCTTCATGCGGCACCACCACAACAACCCTACCCATCTAGCTCAGCAGCAACAACAGCAGCAGCAGCAACAGCAGCAGCAACAACAACAGCAACAACATGATATTCTTCAACATCAGTTCTTACCGCCGATGAAACCACCTCAGACTGCGGGTTGCCAGTACCAACAGCATCAACATCATCATTCACACCTACACCAGCACCATCAGCAACACCACCACCACCAACACTACCAGTCACTCCAGCAACAGCACAAACACCACCCCTACCAGTCCCCCAACCCGGGGTCCTACCCTCCACCTCTGAAGATCCCCAGATCTACGACGCCGTTCCACATGAGTCCAGCATCTCCCAGCACCAACCTGATGAAGTCTCCGCCGCCATCTCCATCCCCGTCATCTATCGCGGCATCCCCCAGAAGTGGTGCTAATAGCTCGACCTCGCCTGGACTTAGCGCATCTCAAAACTTTGTAAGTACACAAATAGTTTACCTCTATAATGTTTTCTCTTTAAGATATAAAAATGTTTAGAGGTGGCACCATTGATTCGGCCGCTCTCGAGCTGAAAGCATGTTAATATTTTTGTAAGTGAGAAAATTACTGAGTTTGCGATTGATTTTTTGGTATTAGCGTCCATTGTCAGGTTTGGTTTTATTGGTTTCCCAGCTTGTTTGCTCAAGTTTGAGCTGAGGTGATTTAATGATTTCATAACATATTATAATTATATTTTCACAAGCAAGGCTATATTGTGGACGAGGAGTTATGGTTAAGACATATCTTCTACGTTTACATACATTGATGTTTTTTTAAATTTAAATCGTTCAGTATAGTAGGTTTTCTTCTCTTTAAAGGGCGTGGCCATGGGTGGTACAAATTTTAATTATCAATATTAATGACTTTGATTTTCCAATAAGCTTTGATAATATTCAATAACCGGTATTAAAGACACACAAAGGAAACAGTTTGCATCTGATCTGAGCAAACTTTTCGTTATTGAAACAGACACCTTCAAGTCATTTTATACTACTTGAGAACTTTTTGAAGTAGTATTTTTACCTTTTATTTATCTATATTAAAGACACGCACGGCCTTCAAGACCAACTTTTCAATAACTATCGACTGAAATAAATGAATCTCTTTTGGAACCCCCTAAACAATCCTTAAATTATTGAACGCATTAATGTTTTAATCACTTTACTCTAAAAATCTTCAAGGTAGAATTGATTAAAAAAAATCTCCTCATCTTCCTTTACCCCTACTCCGCCCTCCACTCTCCACTCTCCAGCATTACGAGCCGAGCGAGGTCCTGGAGACGGTGACGCCAGAAGAGTTCCAGAACCACGAGATTTTCCGGCGGTTCCAGGAGCTGAGCCTGCCAGTGATGGAGGGCAGTGTCCGCTTCGCCAAGAAAGTGCCGGGCTTCACCGCGCTCGGCATGCGAGACCAGATCCTGCTCATGAAGAAGAACGGCTTCATGGTCGTCCACCTGGCTGTGAGTAAATAAATATTGTTTGGTTAATGATATAATTATGTGAAGCAACAAGGGCAAAGCAGGCAAAAGTCGCTGATAGAAGTTTTGAGCTATTGTTCTTTAACATAGAAGACCTCTTGTATGTTGACCTTTTCCGATTTCCTTTAAAGAAAAAAAGATTTTCTCTTGTTCTTGAACTCAGTTGAAGTGCATTAATGCTTATTAAGGGTGATGGGTGTGTTTCTAAATAAGCCACCTCTCCATGGCAGGTGAACTGGATCAATATTGGTAGAGCGTTCATCTTCCCATCGGGGAGTTTCCGGTTCAAAATCAATAATCGATCAAAAATTTATTTCTCCGATTTTTTGTTCACTGCTGATTGAATCGGTGTCAGTATAATGTGACCAGCTGAGACAGGAGTTCAGGCCTCTTACCCTGTATCGTGTGTGGCAGCACATAAAATTGTCAGACGTCATTCTTGGGGCCCGTTGACAATATAGCCTATATAATGCATACTATGTACGTTTAGCAAACAACTCAACTGAACTCGCTGTACACAGTTTTGTCAAGGAAAATCATTATTTAAGTTTTTTTTCCTTTCAGTATATTATATATTGTACCTATATTCGAGAAGAGAGTTCACTTAATCAATTGTGTGTAATGCAATGGTAAAACAAAAAATTAAAACACACCAGCTGAATAATAAATTACATTGACAAATCGTTTGATATGGAAAACCACAGAAACGTCATATTACATGTATTTACTAATACTTAGCAATTTTCCGAACTGATTTGGAGCCATCTGATTTTTCAGTATCATAAATATTGATATCACAACAGATTGTAAGAACCTAAAAAGTTGATGTAAGTTTGCAATGATTTTGCATATATATTTATTATTGATGAATAATTGTAGTAAAAATCTGTTAAAACTTCAAAACGAAAACAGCGTTTAATGTGTTACTAAACCACCCAACTGTCCTTAGAGAAGGGGGGACTGGCTTAAGTGGTAGAGCTTTGGTTTCCCGTTCAGAAGGTCTCCCGTTTGAAACCCACAATCGGTCAAAATTGCAATTGTCCTTACTGGTTTGGTCGTTGTCAGTATTACATGACCCACTGAAACAGAAACCCAAACATAGGTATGGAGCACGTACAATTCTCAGACGTCAGACTTTGGGCCCATCCTCAATATCACTTTTATAGTGCTAACGTCGGACATTAAGCAACCAAAAAAAACCCTCAAATAAACTTACCCTTCCGGTACTAGTGACACCGTTACATGTACCGTGTTACTAAACAATGTATTATGTGCTTTATTAATATATTTTATCATTATAATTATATCGTACAGCTTCACACCCTGGTTGGCCAAAATTTCATCTACCTGAACACGAGCGAGGGGAACCTGCACGTGCCTCGCCACTCCTACTACGTGTGTGAGCAGATGACGCGGCTTCTTGAGCACACACTGGTAGTCATGGACAAACTCCAGGCGTTCGGGCTCACCACTGGGGAAATCGCGCTCTTCACGGCGGTGCTGCTCACACAAGGTAACTTAACATTACTCCACACAAGGTAACTTAACATTACTTCACACAAGGTAACTTAACATTACTTCACACCTAGGTGACTTAACATTACTACTTCACACAAGGTAACTTAACATTACTTCACACCTAGGTAACTTAACATTACTTCACACAAGGTAACTTAACATTACTTCACACCTAGGTAACTTAACATTACTTCACACAAGGTAACTTAACATTACTTCACACAAGGTAACTTAACATTACTTCACACCTAGGTAACTTAACATTACTTCACACAAGGTAACTTAACATTACTTCACACAAGGTAACTTAACATTACTTCACACAAGGTAACTTAACATTACTTCACACAAGGTAACTTAACATTACTTCACACAAGGTAACTTAACATTACTTCACACAAGGTAACTTAACATTACTTCACACAAGGTAACTTAACATTACTTCACACAAGGTAACTTAACATTACTTCACACAAGGTAACTTAACATTACTTCACACAAGGTAACTTAACATTACTTCACACAAGGTAACTTAACATTACTTCACACAAGGTAACTTAACATTACTTCACACAAGGTAACTTAACATTACTTCACACAAGGTAACTTAACATTACTTCACACAAGGTAACTTAACATTACTTCACACAAGGTAACTTAACATTACTTCACACAAGGTAACTTAACATTACTTCACACAAGGTAACTTAACATTACTTCACACAAGGTAACTTAACATTACTTCACACAAGGTAACTTAACATTACTTCACACAAGGTAACTTAACATTACTTCACACAAGGTAACTTAACATTACTTCACACAAGGTAACTTAACATTACTTCACACAAGGTAACTTAACATTACTTCACACAAGGTAACTTAACATTACTTCACACAAGGTAACTTAACATTACTTCACACAAGGTAACTTAACATTACTTCACACAAGGTAACTTAACATTACTTCACACAAGGTAACTTAACATTACTTCACACAAGGTAACTTAACATTACTTCACACAAGGTAACTTAACATTACTTCACACAAGGTAACTTAACATTACTTCACACAAGGTAACTTAACATTACTTCACACAAGGTAACTTAACATTACTTCACACAAGGTAACTTAACATTACTTCACACAAGGTAACTTAACATTACTTCACACAAGGTAACTTAACATTACTTCACACAAGGTAACTTAACATTACTTCACACCTGAAGTCTGGGGAGGGGTCGAAGATGTGGTTCCGGAGGTTGTTGCTGAAATCCTCCACAATCTGGCACAGTTCAGGAACAAGAACCAGAAGTTTGGCCATCAGCACCTGCAGGAAAAAGATGACAGTGAAACATAGGGGGTAGGTAAGATGACTGGACGCTAGGTGAATCTAGTGAGGTTTAAAATGTATCCTACCCTTCTCCTCTCTCTCTCTCTCTCTCTCTCTCTCTCTCTCTCTCTCCCTCTCTCTCTCTTTCTCTCTCTCTATCTCTATATGTCTCTCTCTATCTCTCTCCCTCTCTATCTCCTTCTCTCTCTCTCTCTCTCTCTCTCTCTCTCTGTTAGACCCATTGATTCACCTACCTATTTTTTTATATCATAATGTCTAACCATATCCCCCTCTCTGTGCAGACACCCCTGGACTACGCAGCCCCAGTCAGGTGGAAGAAGTTCAAGCAAGTTTGATAGAAGCTCTGAGGCTGGAACTGAAGCATAACCATCCCAAAGATAAGGTAAGAGACAGGATTAAGCTCTAAGATAATAATAATAACAACAGAACATTAGGTGATACAGGGTATTAAAAGACGTTAGTAAAAAAAGTAATTGAAAAAGAGATAGAGAGAGCTAGACAGAAAACACATCAGAAACAATCACCCCAAATATAAAGTTAGAAGCGGTGTTTATCTTGGTGTTTATCTTCGTGTGTGGCAATAAAATGTATATTATGGGAAGGTTTATTAGAGAAAAGATTTCAATAAAAGTTACGAACTTAGTTCAAGACAAGTCATTTGACGATAAAACTCTGTAAATAAACATTCCCAGTTGTTATAAGCTGTTTGGAGATACATTAGAAAATAAAGACCCATAAATACAAAGCAAAAAAGATACATAGATAAAAAGAGTGTGTGTGTGAGAAAGAGAGAGAGAGAAAGAGAGAGAGAGGGAGAGAGAGAGAGAGAGAGAGAGAAGAGGAGAGAGAGAGAGAGAGAGAGAGAGAGGAGAAGGGTAGGATACATTTCAAACCTCACTAGATTCACCTAGCGTCCAGTCATCTTACCTACCCCCTATGTTTCACTCTCATCTTTTTCCTGCAGGTGCTGATGGCCAAACTTCTGGTTCTTGTTCCTGAACTGTGCCAGATTGTGGAGGATTTCAGCAACAACCTCCGGAACCACATCTTCGACCCCTCCCCAGACTTCAGCCAGGTGATGCCTCTACTCAAGGAAATCTTTGATCTGGATAACGAAGCATCTTCTCCGGGCACTGCCAGTTCAACACCACCGTTGGCACCACCACCACCACCACCACCACCTCACTCATCATCATCATCATCATCATCATCATCATCATTATCATCATCATCAACATTTGCAGTGCCATCTTCTTCATTTTCACACACAGTGACTTCATCATCATCATCATCTTCACCATCATCATCATCATTACCATCATCATCAAACTCAGCGTGTCCACCTTTGCAGTCAACCAGCTGTAAAGCTATTGCCTCAGACTTTGCAGGCTTTTCTGGCGCCGGTTCATCGTCGTCAATACAAGAGGCTCAGGTTTTCTCTCCATCATCATCATCATCATCCTCTGCAGAATACTTGTCGCGACAATCACGAGCTCCGCCTACAACATCAGCAGCACGCAATATAACATATTTGTAGAAATAGTGCCAGACTTCATCACGTTTTTAAAAACATTTTTTAAATCTTGTAAGGGTTATTTAAGTGAAATTATTATTTTCAATTGTAAGCTTCTATTTTTTTAATACAGGCCATGGAAGGCAATAATATGATAATAGAATATTTCGCCTAAACATTTTCTCATAATCACTTTCCTTCATCTATCGCATAATTTCCATCCTACAACTCCTCTAAAATTTTTCCCCCATAAAAACCATGTTTGTTGATTCTTTGTTACAACATTTGTTAATATTTTGAAACAACAGCTGTTAATTCATTGAAACAAAATAATGTTAAGTCATTGAAACACTATTTGTTGATTCATAGTTACAATATTTGTTCATTCATTAAAAGTTAAATGCATACTATGTTGGTAACCTAAGGCCTACCTCAGGCAGTGTCATACATCCGTTGTAAAGAGATATTTATTACAATTTGTTGTATATTTGTTACATATTGTAAGCTAATAGAAATAACTTAACATGCTGTTCATTTTCATTCAAATGAACCTCTTTGTAGCTTTTGTTACTATTTTGAAATGATTGTATGCTTCTTTTCCATCATTGAGTTTGTTCTTGTCACCCCCGCCCCTAACACCCAAACCATATATATTTTTTTTAAATTCCATTTCTTCAATGTGCATTACGCTTAATAATCAATGCTATTTCAATTCATTGGATTAGGATAAATCACATTGTGTCTTTAAAAGTCACTTTCTCATACCTCTCTATTGTTGACATGATTGTGTTATCTGCATTGATCATTTTAAGCCTGTTGACAATATATTTTCATATGGATACTTTGGCCTTTTGAAAAGTTACTTTTTCTAAGCATGTTATGATTATTGAATTTTCCATTCTCATGTATATCTAGATTGTCATTATAGGTAAAGCTCTAATCTTTCTAGTTCTTACAGATCATTATATGATAAAGCACAAACTTTTTTAGAACTTTAAAAACTTCATGCAAGCGTTTTAGTTTGGAGCACAGAAGCTACATAGAAACGAAATTTGAAGATACATTTTTTGTGTACTACATTGTAACAGCTGAAAAAAAGCATAAGTGATATGTCTAATTTTTGTTTTCTCAATGCTTTCAAGTTGATGGTACATGATGAGATGTACGTATTGAGTTTTAACATGTTTGTTTCCTTTACTAATTTCTCTCATACTTTGTAATCTTTTGCATTGTTTGTTTAAGAATATTTCTAGTTAAATTTTCTGCTCTTACCTTAATTAGTCCGGTTATTTACTCTCCATCTGCACATAATATTATCTCACTGATTTTTTTTATGCTCTGACCATCTGCTTTTTCCTGTCTATAAATGTTTCTCTCTCTCAGTGAATGTGTCTGTCTGTCTGTCTGTCTGTCTGTCTGTCTGTCTGTCTGTCTGTCTGTCTGTCTCTATCCCTCTTTCTCTCTATCTGTCTCTCTCTTGTCTCTTTCTCCCTATCTGTCTCTCTCTCT
>RQTK01001751.1:0-39172 GCA_003991915.1 Elysia chlorotica
ATGGATTACTTTCCTCTATCCTAAAAAACTGTTCTATATAAATGTTTGAATCTCTAATTTTTCACGAGTTATTTGTCTCTGTTGTAAATTCACACATTTATTCTTGATCATGTACTTTTGGTCCTTTCTTTTTCAATCTCTCTTGTACATTCTTATCACTGTTTTCCAATTTACACGTCATGCTCTTACATCCACACTTTACACCCAGTGCTATTTACAGCATTTCATATATGTACCAGTATCAATAATTATAATATTATTGTGACTTATGGGTTCCAAATCCCATAATTTCAAAAATGGTTTTACATTGTATTCTGTTTCAACTGGTCTTAAACCCAAAATTATATGGGTCCAAATTCCCATATTACAGTCTCCTCTTCGTTCAAACATTGCTTTACAACGACCTTGAACCTTTTTCATATGTTGTGTATTGTGGATTTTATCCCCATAACAAAACTTTTCTTCTCTAAGCTCTATTTTTATACCTTTTGTTGCAGTCTAGGAAATGGGTCCCAACTCGTGTTTGTCACTTTCCCTATATTAGAAAAACTGTTCTATATCTATGTTTGAATTTTTTCACGAGTTATCGGCTCTCCCTATCACTCCGTGCATCTGTCTCTGCTTTTCTCTCTCTCTCTCGCCCTAAATCCGCCTATCTCCCACTCTCCTCATATTAAATTGGATATTTTCGATTGTATTTCATTTGTCTCATGTATGGGTTCCAGTTTTCGGTCTAAATGCTTCCCACATTTTAGCACAATTATGCTTTTTACTAATCAGAGGTAGCAGTCTATCTTGTACATTCTCTGTGACCGGCTGAGACAGAATGGTATCCCCGCACTGTCTCGTGTGTGGCAGCACATACACTTGTCAGACATCCGTCTTGCTGCCCGTCCACAATATAGCCTATATTGTGCTGATGTTGGACGTTAAAAACCAACTCAACTCAACTCCCATGTTACAATATGTCTTAACCATTTTAAATATTGTTTTTTTCAATCTTGCTCGTACGCCAAAAATTATATGGGTCCCAATTCCCATAATACAGTGTCCTCCATTCTCAACATTGTATTACATCGACGATATTTGAACCATGTTCATATGTTGTGTATTGTGGGTTTTATCCCCATAACAAGCCTTTTCTTTTCCATGCTCTATTTTCGTGCCTTCTGCCGAATTCTAGGATATGGGGTCCAACTATGACACTATCTTAAAAACTATTCTATATCTATGATTGAATTTCTAATTTTTTATGAGTTATTGGTCTTGACTTATCACTCTGAATCTGTCTCTCTCCCTCAATCCGTCTTCTTCTACATTTCACAATATTTCACGGTACTTTAAACTTACTCATAATCGTGAGTTTTATGTTTCGACTGCAAATTTACAACCTGATTCCTGCACTATAAACATTGTTTACACCTGCAAAACCCCAACCTTGTTCATATATTGTTATTTAGACCTTTCTTATCAGTTACTTTCATTATACAGTATTGGTTTCCAACTCTATTTCAGTCAGTCCGCTATCGTTATCCAAATGTTATTCTACATCTATGTTTTTATCTCTGTCATTTTTCACGAGTTATCGGTCTCTTCTCTCTTGTCTCTCTCTTTCCCTCAACTCCTCTATATCCGTCATTTTCATACATTAGGTTTTTTATTGCGTTAATTTATTTTCGTTTCATATATTTGGGTTCCACTTACCATTTCTTTCAAGTCGCCCGTGTGGTAACGGGACCCTCATTCGGAGGCGTGTAAAGAATGGTTACCACCGCCTACTCGTCGCGCGTGACACAGTAAAAGACTGCTAAGGACAGGCCCTATCTCTTTATCTTGCTATGTCTTCTGTCCCGCTCTCTTCCATGCGCCTATCATCTTGTCTTTTGCTTCTTATCCCCCATGCTTTCTACTTCTTACCCGACTATTGGGCACCTTGTTTGTCGTGAGGGTGGAGGTTGGATCCTGGTGATTGAGGTGAATCAGCCTGCGGGCTGTCATTTACCAACACATCTCTTTGGCCCACTCCTTCCCCCGAGACGGGTGGGCGGTGTGGCCCACATCGCTCAATCGGCTGGTCAGCTTTGGCCGGGGTCAATCCTAGCAAACACACACTCTCTCTCTCTCTCTTTCTATGCTGGGAGTATAACTCCGGGGTAGCCCTGACACAATTGGCGCTGGACATGTTGGGCTCGATGGCGGGTGGGACGCCCCGGAACAGAACCTTTCTTTTCTTTTTCCATGGAATCTCTACTTTCCCTTCAAACTTCCACTACTCCCAACTTTTTCAAGAAGCCTTGTCCGGATGGAGCGGGTGTTCCATCCGGACCAAGCAAGAGACAAGCAGTGAATGCCCCAACCCTTTTGGGCTCCATTGCTAAGCAAAGCACTGAAAGGAATTGTGGGTGAACACAAGAGCGTCACGAAGCTCCGTTCAAGTGAGCTCTTGGTGGAGTGCTGTAGTGAAGCACAAGTTAAGCGTCTCGGCAAGATCGACACCTTTGACAATATCCCTGTCACTGTGAAGGCTCCAGGGGTGTTGTAAGAGCTCGCGATCTTGAAACGACGAGCGAGGAGGAGATGGTGGAGGAACTCGATGGAGTCACCCACGCCCCACGCATTTTCGTGCGAAAGGGGGGTGACAAAGTCAGGACCAATACCTTGGTCCTAACCTTCGACTCGACGTCGCCACCAACATCACTAAAAGTGGGGTACTTAACCCTCAAAGTTACGCCATACGTCCCGATACCAATGCGCTGTTTTAAATGCCATAGTTTCGTATCGCAAACTAGATTATGGCTCCATTGTCTACGGTTCTGCCAAGAAACACATTCTCAAAACACTAGACCCAATACACCATCAAGGTCTCCGCATAGCCCTAGGTGCCTTTCGCACATCACCTATACAAAGTCTCTATGCCGAATCAGGAGAACCATCTCTTGAACATCGCCGCCTAAAATTATCACTTAACTCTGCTGCAAAGCTAAATTCAATCCCAGAAAACCCTGGCTTTGAATCCCTAACAGATTCTTCACCGATTGAGTTCTTTGAAACAAAGAAATCTGAACCTTCACTTGGAGCTCGATTACAAAACCACCTGGAAAAAAATTGAAACAAAATATGAAAACATAGACAATGTAAAAGTAAGAAAACCTCCCCCATGGGAGCAGTACAGTGTAAAGTTTGATACCTCTCTCACCGAGTTTGAGAAAGGAAACACCAACGCACTTGTCTTACAAAAAGAATTTCTAAACCTTAAAGAACAATGCAACGAGTACTACGAGATCTATACTGATGGTTCTAAACAAGACCACAAAGTGGCAGCAGCCTTTTTTCTGCCGGCCGATCCTGGGGATTCTGACTCAGCACGCCTCAGAGACCGTTCTTCTGTCTTTAGTGCTGAGTTGGAAGCAATTTTAATGGCTATAAAAATGGTAAAGAGCAAACTGTCAAGAAGGAAACTACATTTTGCTGTTTTTGTAGATAGCCTATCTGCTTTGCAGGCTCTGGAGAATAGACATTTTAAGAACCAATATGTAAGAAGAATTTTTAACATTCTATAACTTTCATATGGACCCATGCCCATGTGGGCATTAAGGGGAATGAAACTGTTGACCAACATGCCAAGGATGCCCTTTCTAAACGTGAAACTAAGGAGCACCGTCTAGACTGAGCAGACATAAAACCCACTATCAATAACTACAGCAATAACCTATGGCAAGAACATTGGAACACACAGGTAGATAACAAATTACACCGTTTTCTACCGAATCTAAAGGAAAACCTTCCTAACAGAACAAATCCAAATAGGAAACACGAAACAGTTATGTGCAGATTACGCATCGGCCATACTTGGCTCACACATGTCTATTTATTAAAAAATGAGGATGCTCCTTTCTGCTATGTTTGTGACAGCCCTTACACTGTCGGGCATATTTTAATTGAATGCAGAGATTTTGCTGATATCAGGAAAAAACACTATGTCGCAAACGACATGGGACAACTTTTCAGAGAAATAGATCCCAGGAAGATACTTTGTTATCTCAAGGAAGTTGAAATATTAAACAAAATCTGAAGCAATGTACAGTCTGTTTTTAACCTGTTGTATATACACTTATTTTAAACACACTTTTAAAACTATATTTTTATTTTATATGATGACTCACAAGTGGATGAATAAGTAAGGAAGGATAAGAAATAGAGGGATAAGAAATAGAAGGAAAAACGCCATGTTAGATTAGACACCCTGAGATCGCCTATTACGGTGGACTGGGCATATCAAATAATCAATCAAGCACGAGTTCCCATTCCCAAGTTAGCACTTATGGTTCGTTTTCCTGATTCCATCACCCTCAAATATCCAGCATTGTGTGTTCCGGCTCACAAAATGCAAATTCTCAACGCCATCTAATAGATTAGTTTATATTTTAACTATTTTTACACTTGATCTCAATTTATCTCCAATTGTGAACATTTAAGTGTTGATCACGTGCCCTAAAATTTTAATTATTTCTTCTATATCAGCGTCTAGCATGCATTCTGATCCATGTTTACCAGTTTACGGTCAAGCGTTTACCCTAAATCGTTTACATTAAGTTCTATTTACAACAGTGAAAACAAATACCGGTACCAATGTATTGTGAACTGTGGGTTCCAACTCCCATTTTTAAGTATGTCTCTTCCATCCAAAATATTGTTTTACAATATTACTTTGCCTAGACCTAGTTCATATAATACCGTTTATGATTTCCATCTCAGCAATTTCAACCTTTCTTCTCCATGCTACACTTTCATTTTTCCGACTGCAGCCCAGGTTACAGGTTTCAATAATCAAGTTTTAGTCACATTTTCTATGCTAATCTATGTTTGAATATCTGTCATAAAATGTGAGTTATTGGCTTCTTTCTCTATATATTTTCCTATCTATCTTTGCCTTACTGTCCAAATCTCATTAAAACTTTATCCGGGACAGAGTGGGGAGCAGATAGAAAGTCCCTCCTCTACCTCTACTGCTCTCTGATACGATCTAAACTCGACTACGGCAGCGTAGTGTATCCCTGTATGGCTCTGCCCGGCCATCTTATAGTAAAATGCTAGAGACTATACACCACCACGGACTGCGTCTCAGCCTCGGGTCCTTTCGTACCACACCGGTAGAAAACCTTTACGTAGCTACAGGCGAACCATCCTTGTCAGAAAGAAGAGACAAACTATCCTTACAATATGCAGTCTACTTTTCACTGACGGGTCTAAAGATGAGACCTGTTTTGGAGCTGCCTGCCACTCATCCTCAGCAGATAAATGCTGCGAAGTGAGTGCGAAGGCGCCAATATTTACTGCGGAGGCAGTGGCCCTATGCATGGCAGTCGACACTGTCTCCGCCTTAAGAAAAGACAAATTTTTCTATCCTCTCTGACTCGCTCTCTCTGGTGAAAGCGGTGGGGGAGGCAAACTCCAAAAATCCAGAAATTCTTAAAATATTAGAGATAATGCACGAAATAAACAAAATGGTTGGAAAATTGTTTTCTGCTTGATTCTCAGCTATGTTGGAATTAAAGGAAATTAAATGGCTGATTAGCTCGCCAAAATCGGGCTCGAACTTGAACCTACTCAGGTGCAGATACCAGCATCAGATGCAAAGCCAATTATACACGCGTTTATAAGGGAAAGCGCGATGGAACAATAATTATGACAATTAACAAATTGCACCGTGTCCAACCACATTTAGGTCACTGGCCAGGAGTCTCTCAGGTAAGACGACGAGACCAAGTGGTACTCGATCGAGTCCGACTTGGACATTCTCATCTTACTCACGCTTTTCTACTGAGGGGTGAAGAGCCTCCGCTGTGTCATACCTGCAACTGCCAATTGTCCATTAGTCACATTCTGGTTGATTGTCCGATTTTTTACTGGGAAAGAAATGTGTACCTGGCTTCCAAGCCTCTAGAGATCATAATTATTTACTTATGTTAGTCGTCAGCGCCTACTTAGGTACCTGAAAGACATTGGTGTTTATAATAAAATTTAACTGTGATAATCCTACACAAGGATCTTTTAAACTACTGTACATACCCTTCACTTTTAACCAAACCTTTTACGCACAATTGTAATGCCCATACTATTCAAAGAGATAAGGAATCACCGTTGCTACTAGTATAATACATTAACTGTCTTAGGACATCATGGGCACAACATCGCCGTTACCGTGCTGACGTGCCTCAAAAATAAACTCACTCACTCACGTTCCATTCCAATTCGATTTTTGGTTACGAGTCTATTGCTCTTAAATATCCAAAGCCGTGGATTTTGGCCCACGTAACATTTTTAATTTTCTCTCCAGGAGTGACATGAAACGTTGTTCTCTATTCAAAGTATTTCAACGTTTCGGGAAATAACTGTTTTATATTTCCAAACTCGCATAAAACAGTGTAGATTGTGCACCTTGAACTTCTAGATCTTTTGGTCTATTCCAGTCTCTCTCACACATTCTGGTCCATTGTTTTAAAGTTTCACTTCAACCTATTTCCTTCCCACGTTACATTATCTCTTCTAACTGTATTTCACAACCATACCAATAGTTTTCAATTTCCATATTAGTCTTTTCTTCAGTTAAAACATTGATTTACAGTATAAGATAAGATAAGATAATCCTTTATTATGTCATAATTCTTGGTCGTACATACATAAATACACCATTTGTACATGTTTGACATAAAAAATAGTGATGATAATAATAATAAATGATAATAAAATAAAATGAGCGTTTTACGTTCACGTGTAAAATTATTGAAATTGTACACTGCCAAACATACATAATTCTTATTTAAAGACACACACCTCTTCGCGCATATACAAGAATACACATAACACTGCATACAAACACAAAGTTCCCCACCGCGATTGTCCCGACCCGGAGACCAACGTTTACCCCGCTCTAGGTAAAGCTATTTTGCAGCAATCTGTTCTTGCCCTTTTTTTATATTTGTCTGGTTTATGATGATGGTTTATGTCTGATGTAATACATTTAGCTTTAGTCATTACTCGTAAAGCATACATGTCTTTGAAAGGGGTTAGTTCACAACCAGTAATTCGGGAAGCTTTTTTTCTTTTGTCTACTATTTGCGAGTGGGCTTTTGATAGGTTCCCTCCAAAACATGTAATTCCAAAAGATATTAAACTTTGGATACAGGAGATTTTCATAATATTGTATTCGACATCGAAAGACTTCAATTTCCTTAAAAAATATGGTCGTTGATTAGCTTTTTTAATCACTATTTCAATATGTTCGTTAAAGGAAAGTTTACAATGAATGGTGAGGCCAGGATAGTTGTATGTGTCACCAACTTCAACTTGTACGTCCTTTATTTTTAGGGGTGTTAAAGCAGGTGCCTCGTTTCGTCTAAAATAAAAAATCATGTCTTTTGTTTTATTAATGTTCAAATTAAGAAGTTAATCTCGCACCATGACACAAACTTGTTAATCTCTTCAAAGTAAAAATCTTCGTTGTTTGTTATTGTTCTGATTAGGCAAGAGTCGTCCGCAAATTTAATTGTGTGTTTGTGCCTTCTGGTATTCATTGGTGTAGGCAGTGTATAAAATTGGTGAAAGCACACAGCCTTGCTGTGCACCTGTGTTTGTGATGATAGTTTTGGATATAATACACCATATATATTAACATATTGTGGCCTGATTGTAAGAAAATAAAAAAAATCCAGGCGATAACACTGATATCAACATGCAAGGCATACAATTTCTTGATCATAAGATGGGGCTGGATAGTATTAAAAGCAGACGAAAAATCGACAAATAAACTTCTGGCAAAAACTCTGGGTGTCTCAAGTTTTAGGACAGTATTTAAAAACGTTAACACAGAATCTTCAACATTTCTTTTTTCTGTATAGGCAAACTGAAAAATATCAAAATGTTCATTTGTAGCTGTTAAGATAATGTAAAAACAATAGATGTAAGAGCGACAGATCTTAGATCGTTCAGTTGTGTGACACGTGACTTTTTAGGGACATGTATGATTTCTGATGTTTTCCACACTGTTGGTATTGTGTGTGTTTGCAATGACATATTGAAAATATATGTAAATATCTATGCTAACTGCTGGTAACAGAGTTTAAGAATGTTCCCCGTAACCTTGTCAGGACCACAGCTTTTGTTTACATTTACGTTTTTGAACTGAAAACCCACCGACAATTTTTCGAGTTTCACACACTCATAGTGATTCTCTCTTGACTCATTTATAAACTGTGCTCTTAACTCTTCATGCTCTTTGCTGAAATCGTGGCAATCAAAACGACAGTAAAATGTGTTCACTTCATCTGCGTATGATCTTTCGTTTTCTACTACAAAGATATCTTTTGAAGGGCCGTAGCCAGTCATAGTTTTTAAGGTGTACCACATATGTTTCATATTATTTTCCTTGAACTTAGTTTCAATCTTTTCTTTATATTTATCTTTACATTTATCTTTTTTTTGCAATATATTTCATTTCATCTTTGTGTTTATTTTTAAAAGCTAGCCTTTTTTCTCTTAGTACTTAAATTTCCTTAGTGATCCATGGTTTGCTATTAGGGAATATCTTTATTGCTTTATTTCTCAAAACATTAACCTCACAGAAATAAATAAAACAATTAATAATATCGGTAAATGCATTTATATCATCACATTGGTCTTTAAAAACATCCCAGTCTGTATTTTCGAAATATGAACGTAGTTGCTCTGTTTTTTCTTCAGGCCATTCTTCGACAGTTCGGGTGGCGGGTTTCTTGGTCTTTAGCACAGGTCGATATTTCGGTATACGTTATTGTGGTCAGACGCTTCAACGGTGGCAGTAGGGTGGACTTGTAAGCGTCTGAGATGTTACTGTAACACAGGTCTAAAGTCGTTGTCCCTCTTGTTGTACAAGTGACATATTGATGGTAGTGGGGTAGGACGGTATCCAGAAGACAATGATTGAAATCACCAACCATGAGTTTGATGGCGTCAGGTGATCTAGTTTCCTGATCGTTGATGCGTGATGTCAGCAGTTCAATTGCCTCAGGCCCAAGATTCGTTTCAGAGAAATAGACAATGTTTATAATTACATAGGTAAATTCTCTGGGCAGGTAGTGGGGTCTCACATTGAAACTTAGCAGTTCAATGTGTGGCGTGCATATTTTCTCGCAGATCGTCACATCTGGATTTTTTTAGGCTTCGGTTCTGTCCCCTCTCAAAACAGAAAAACCGTCGATATGTATAGCCGAGTCTGGGGTTCTATCGTTCAGCCAGGTCTCGACAAAGCCAAGAAATGAGGACTCGCGGTTTTCATACATGTGCTTAGAACAGGCTGACAGTTCAAGTTTGTTACTAATAGAACGAATGTTTCCAAAAACGAAAGTTGGTAAAACTGCTTAGCATTTCGTCGCCGACTTCTTTGTTTGACTGCGCCTTTCCTCCCTCTCTTTCTCCCCGGTTGTTGTGGGAAGGTGTGCTGAGTGTGTTCACATAAACTTAGACGCTGGGGACGGAGCTCCCGCAACATGGCGGCGCTATAACTAATTATACTATACATAGTTGATTGACATTCAAGATTACCAAAGCAGAATGTCACCAAAAACACAGATAAAATGGAAATCTGGAAACTCCAAAAAGAACCCCAGCACTCCATCTTGTAGAATTTCACAAAAATAATATTCTACCAATGAAAGAAACAACTAAATTTGACACAAATTCAAGAGCACAAAAAACACGACCGAGTCGCCGCAGGAGACACCTTGTTTGTAAACGTGATTTCCTCCATTCAAAAAATGAGTTAATAAATGTGATTCTTAAAGTCTGTCCATATCATATTTATTGTTGACTATGGGTTCTCCATGCTACATTATTGTCTCCTGTTGCACCCTACGTTATGGGTCCCAACTCTCATGCATCAACTCCTCTTCTCTACCGAAAGAGATAAGATAAGAGGCACAGTTGGTGGTCCGTATCTGCAGCATAACAAAACAGTATAAACAAGTTACAACATGAGTTATTGAAAATTTCGATACACATAACAGCATCAATAATAATACAAATAATACAAATAATAATAATAATAATAATAATAATAATAATAATAATAATAATAATAGTAACAGTAACAGTAACAGTAACAGTAACAGTAACAGTAACAGTAACAGTAACAGTAACAGTAACAGTAACAGTAACAGTAACAGTAACAGTAACAGTAACAGTAACAGTAACAGTAACAGTAACAGTAACAGTAACAGTAACAGTAACAGTAACAGTAACAATAACAATAACAGTAACAATAACAATAACAGTAACAGTAACAATAAGAGTAACAATAAAAATTGTAATAACAATAATTATTATTATTATTATCATTATTATTTTTAAAGAAAATGTTAGTAGCTTATATAGGAATTCTCCCTGAAATAGAAAAATTTACTACATTTTTTTTTACAAAAGTTTAAGTTCTCTTGGTAGAAACGAATTTTTGTAAGGCTCTTGGCCTCCCTGGGCGCTAACAAAAACTTAACTGGCTTTAAACAGGATGGTTTTCATCTTTTAAAATTGAAACATTCTTAATTTGACATTTACATAAATATAGCATATCTACATAAGGGAAATATTCTATGGGTTTACCAACTGTACTACATTTGGAGATAATTTGTCTATTTTACATATTATTGATGCATTTGCATTTCCCCCCTAACAGACCAGGGCGAAACAGATCACACTCTCAATGACTGATTTATTTAAAACAAAGACATTAATTTCTCATCGACATGGATAAGTTGAGTTTAAAAGTAACAGACGAATATTTAACTGTTTCAAAAGAGCAATGGTCTAAGGGTTCCAATTTAATTTACTGTCTAAAGTGACACCAAGATACTTGCATGTGTCTACTTGGTCAACCTCCTCGCCTTTTATAAAGAAATCTGAAATCGACAATCATTTCTTTTGTTTCAGTGACATTTAAAGAAGGTAATGGTCTCCACACCAATTGACAAACCAACGAATTGTCTCTCTGTAGTTTGCTTCTTCTTCCCTAATTAATCCTAGAATTGATGTGTCATCAGCAAATTTTAAATAAATGAGAGAAGTTGCTACTAGTATAATGCATTAACTGTCATAGCACATCATGGGCACAACATAGCCGTTACCGTGCTGACGTGCCGTAAAAACATTTCACTCACTCACTCGCTTAAATAAATGAGTATCATTTTAGTTAGTAAGTGCACAATCATCAGTGTATGGTAAATAATACAGGTGATAAAACAGCTCCCTGAGGAGCTCCAGTGCAAGTGGAAATAGTATAATTATGAAATAATAGTATATGAACAGGTCTCTTTTTTAATGTTGTTTAACTTTACACATTGAGACCTTGATGTTAAGTTAATCAGAATTTCAGAATCAAGCAATCAGATTTTTGTTCAAATTAATATTGTGCTATTTAGATATCACCAGATGTGGTTGCATGGTGTTGGAAGCTGAGGAATAATCTATAAACAATATTCTACAATAATTCCTAAGAACATCAAAATGTTTGTAAACGTTGTGTAGAAATACAACTATTGCATCTTCAATACTTCTTTTCTCTCTACAAGCAAACTGCATGGGATCTTGAAAAGAAGAAAAGCACCTCTTAAGCTCCTTCACAATAATCTTTTCTAAACATTTGGTGACCACAGAGGTTAAGGCAACAGGCCTAGGATCATTTAATCCTTTAATCAGGGCCATTTGATTTCCTTTCTTTCACATTCTTAAAAACTTAAGCAGCATCATACTCCCCATGAGACTCTGACCCTTTCCTTAACTCCTCCATACGATGTCCTATCTCATTGGTAAAATCATGGTTATCAAATCTAGCGTAAACAGTATTCAACTTATTCGCATAATCGTTTACATCTTTGCCAACACATAACTGTTTTTTGTTGTTATTTAATCCTGTCATTTATAGTACAATCCCAAGTTGCTTTACTGCCGTTATGTCGAAAGTGTCTCTTTATAATTTTGTTTGCATTCCCGAATGTTGTTTCTGAGCTCTTTTTGAATCAATCATATTTCTGCCTGGTTACCAGAAAGGAAAATTGTTCTTTTCTTGGCTATGGTATCTATTACATCCTTGTTTATCCAAGGTTTATTATTTGGATAATAAATTATCGACTTTAGCATGCAAACATTTGTAACACCAAACGTTATGCTGTTATATGGTCATTCAGTTCACTTAAAGATCCGCTTGTAATTTTAAAGACAGTCCAATCCGTGCATGCAAAACACCCTCGTAGCTCCTCCATGTTGTCATCTGTCCTTGTTTTAATAGTTCTCTTGACCGGTTTGTATGTCTTCAGGACCGTTCTGTTATTGGTAAGAGATGAACCATTGAGTGGTCGGAGTCACCTAAGGGGAACAAGGCTGTGCTTTTCTGCTACGTTGCTATAACATAAATCTAATATTTCTCTTTTCTTATGGAGCATGTCACGTTTTCATAAAAAGTTGGTAAAGATGACTCGAGAAATGAGTGGTTGAAATCACCAGTAATCAGAATGACGCTGTCAGGTGACCTATTCTGCTGTTCATTGACCAGGTTGGATAAGTAGTCCTCTGCGCGTTTGGCGTTGGCCTGTGGGGGTACGTAAACTATATTCAGGTTTACTTTCGGAGATTCCCGAGGCAAGTAGTAAGGGCGTAGACTAAGAGACAATACCTCAATATCTGGTGTGCAGGTTCTTTCAGTGACATGAGTGTTGTTGTTGTTGTTGTTGCACAATTTATTGTTTATGCAGGCGCACACACCACCGTCTCTTGTCTTACCGGACTCAGTCGTCCGATCTGAGCGGTACACACTGAACCCGTCAATTTTTTATGCCTGAATCTGAACCAGGTTTCAGTAATACAAATAAGACCAGCTTCTCTATATTCAGATAGAAACCGTGTATTTGTATTCAACTCATCCAGTTTGTTGTTTAGCGATCTTGCGTTACCAGTCACTACCCCATGGAAGGGCGGTTTGAAGGCTTTTTGTCTGAAACGCGCTCGAACCCCACCTTTCTTTTCCCGCTTGTGGAGCTTTCTCTGATTTGGGTCATCCTGAGCTAACGCTAATGTGGCTGTAGGCAGGGGGCGTAGACACCTCAAAATGGCCAGTGAATACTGAATACGAGTAAAGGGCTTGCTAATTGTGTATGATGATGAATCCCTGCAATCAATCTGCACTGCGGGTCAAATAATTGACAGGATAATCACAGAATTAATCACTAAATATGCACCAAACCTCATGGTTCGTAGTAATACAATTTCCCAACGGACTGGTACTGAAATCTACACCGTCAGCCATTTACACTAACCATCTCCTAACCACGACTTGGCAGAGAACCCTTAACCATACGTCTTTGCAACTGTTAGCCACGCTGGCCATACATTATGGAGCGTGTCAATCACAGCTATACATTCACTCAAAACAGATCTTTCGACCAAGAACCAAAAAAACCAACACCAGCCCATATCAGCTTTAACTCGGGCACTCCACATCCAGGCCCGCCCGAGCTGGACCCACAAAAAAACGAAGACTGACTAACTCAGGAGTTACCTGTGTAAACACCAAACATTCCTTTTTCTAGTGGATGCAGTGCAAGTGCCGTTCGACCCCCCCCCCTCCCCAATCTCCTTCTTGTACTCGGAGTACGTGGACTCCCTGACTCTGCGAGAGCAGCCTCCTGTTCGTGCAGTCAGGGATTGGGGGTGAGCCTGGGAGGAAGGGGTTCACTTAACAAGACCCTTTCCCTGTCCAAGACTCCGTAGACAGTCCAAATCCAACCCAGCGGGACTTAAACATTGTGGGAAAAAACGGGTCCGCCGCCGATATAACAAACAGGGAGTTCGACCTCCCGCCACCCATCCCCTGACCAGCACTCCACCGACACACCAGACACCACCAACATGAACTAGCAATATCACTACACCTCACATCAACAAACCATCCTCTTCATCCCCTGACCATGCCTCCCCCCTTCTCCCTCCGCAAAAGAAGCATAATGATTTACACCCAACACTGGAAGGGTCTCCGCCTTAGATAACTTTATCCTGCTTGTATCTAACGAGATCATGCAGACTAGACAGGATAGGGTTATCTCGAATATCCACAACGAGGAGAAAAGAAATCCACGTTAGGCTCCCTTCCTCAAGATACCCTCCTGTGTACAACGTATGTCAGCCCATTGTACACTAATATCCGGAGGGTACAGACGCATGTGACCTCATCCAACTCATCCTCACACTCATAACTTTCACATTCATGGACAGCACATACATACAGATACATGCCCTGGAGAGCCAGCTAGTACCCTTTATGTAGCTGAGATATATCGATGATATATTCCTCATATGGACCCATGGCCGCGCCAGTCTGGATGAATTCTTATTACACGCCAACTCAGTCCACCGCAGCATCAAATTCACTAGCCACAGTTCACCCATACAAATACCATTCCTTGACGTCATGGTCACAATACACAACAATACACTACACATAGACCTCTATTCCAAACCCACAGACACATTCCATTACTTACACTGGTCATCATGTCACCCGCATCACACAAAACGCAGCATCCCTTATAGCCTGGTCTTCAGACTGGTTAGAATCTGCTCCTCTGAAGCCACCCTCAAAAGCAGGCTAGAGGAACTAACACAAAACCTTTCAGCACGTGGCTTCCCCAACAAGCACAACCAAGCTGCCATTGTCAAAGCCAAAGAAACACCAGGAACAGTAGCCATACGGAAACGCCCCAAAACAAAACAACAAACATCCAGAATCCCACTAGTCATCACATACAACCCAGCACTCCCTAATATTTCACCCATCCTTAAAAGATACTTCACACTCCTCCACTCATCGGACAGGAGCAAGAAAGCCATCCCACACCTACCCATGCCATCATACCGCAGACCACGCAACCTCAGGGTTACACTAGTACACTTCACAATACCTTCGAACAAGACATACAGAGGCAGCCCCCCCCCCCTGCAATGTTAAAATGTTGAAGAAAAAGCCAAATTTTTCGGCGTTATATTTCACGAAAAGCTTTCTTTTATCCCTCACCTGAAATATCTGAAAAAAAGTGTCAAAAGGCACTCAATCTCATTAAAACTTTATCTGGGACAGGGTGGGGAGCCATTCTCTGTCTCTATCGCTCTCTGATACGATCTAAACTCGACTACGTCAGCGTAGTGTATGGCTCTGCCAATGTCATCTTAAATTTAAATGCTAGACACTATACACCACCAAGGACTGCGTCTCAGCCTCGAAGCCTTTCGTACCACGCCGGTAGAAAATCTTGCAGACAAACCATCCTTGTCAGAAAGAAGAGACAAACTATTCTTACAATAATAGCAGTCACTCTGTCATCCTGACAATCCTGTTTTTCACCCCGTTTTCCACCCTACGAACGCGATTCCACCAAGTGTGTATGATGATGAATCCCTGCAATCAATATGCACAAGATAATCACAGAAATGGTTTCTAAATATGCACCAAACCTCATTGTTCGTGTTAATACAATTCCCAGACCAGAATTACGCACGATACTTTTAAAAATTCGTCAAATATCCACACAAAACACAGAGCTGCACATAAACCGTGTCGTCGCTGAGCAGCGCCAAAATACCATGCTTTACACCTCTGTCTACAGTGATGAGTTTTTTTTGGTCTCTCTCCACATCATGCTACTATGGATTATTCTACTGTATTTCATATTATCGCATGTATAGGACGCATTTCTCATTCGTAGGTCGGTTTTCACTAAAGAAAATCTGATTCTTTATCCGTTATTCTATCTCTGTCACTGGGTTGTGGTTCATAATACAATTTACCTCCATCAGGTTGAGGATCGATTTCTTCCTAAAGTAGTCCAACACTAAAAGAAATGCCCGGTTTCTGTGCACAAATTCGCGCATGTCAGTGTCAACCGTGTACAACTTTTAGGGTTTTTTTTTCTGTTTTCCGATCTCTTTCGTACATTCTGTTTGTAAGTATTCCTGGCATTCAGTTCTATTTACAGTATTTCATATAGGTTGCTGTACCAATATATCTTGATTTATGGGTTCCAATTCCCATAATTGCAGTCTCACCCCGCAACACAGGGGATGAGTGGCAGGCCGCTTCGATGCAGCTCATCTGTAGACCCGTCAGTGAAAAGTAAATAGTTGTCTAAATGATTTTCTTTGGATGGATTTTCTCCTTCTGGAAAGCTGTCAAGTCAAGAATGACTTTTATAGAATAGTATCTAAGGCAATTCCCCCTTTTGGAATTGGTGTTCAGCAGGTTTAAAAAAAAAATCCAACTTAAGTCCTGTTTTCTTCATGCTACATTATCTCGTCTCCTGCTGCAGCTTTGGTGATGGGTTCCAACCCTCGTGTTCCAGTTCCTCTTCTCACTCCAAAACATTGTTTTACATCTATATTTTAGTCTCTGTCATTAGTGATGAGTTTTTGTGTCTCTCCCTCTCTCTCTCTCTCTCTCTCTCCTCCTTTCTCTCCGTTACTATTTGTCCTCTCTCTCGCTCTTAGTATATACCGCTTCTCTCCCTCTAACACTTCTCCACACACTTTTAATTTCCTGGTCTATCGAATCTGGATGATAGTTAGGAAAATATACACTGATGGACAAATAACTGCAAATGTCACTGCGGCAGGCATGAAATCATGTCCGATGATGATAAGGCTAAGAGGGCGGGCCTTGCATATCAAGTCAAGCTCAATATGAAAGGAACTCCCAGGTTGTTTTTTATTTAGCTTGAACTGGGGGTTCTAAAACAGCGGCACTCTGATTAATGAAATGACAGGTTGAAATACATGTCAAAAGCAAAAGCCAGTTGTTGTTTTTTCAATGTTAGCCAAAAGGCTGTATGCCCGAAGACAATTAAATTATGTGCTGCCACATAGACAGTGCGAGTAAACGGCGACCTGTCTGTGTCAATTCATTATAATGATACAGAGATCTAATTGATGGAGGGAGGGGGGGGGGGCTTCAGAAAAAAACAAATGCTCTTCAACTTGAGCCAGCTAGTCAGCTACCAATTAGGGAAATTCAGGTAAAAGCGATAAACATATAATTTTAAAACATTTATAAATAAGCAACCAATAAACAACACACTTCTTTGTGCCTAAATGCTATTTAGCCTTCCCCCCCCCCTTCCAAACCTATTCCTAAAAGCTGTCCATAGTTTTGTTTTTGTCCACGGTTTAAGAGAAAAGTTTATTTGCTTCATCATTCGGATATCTTGATCGGGCGACATACTCTTAAAGAACATGAAGAGTATACTTTTTTTTTCTTTTTTTTTTAAATGCATTGACACACTCAATCCGAGTAACACTGCATTTCCTCTTATAAACTGATGCATAGATGCACAGACTTTGGCTTTTCTATATCAACTTCTATATTTAGATCTAGAGCTAGAGAGGCCTAATATAATAATTTGACTTGTTAATGCTTATCTAGATCTGTATAGGGCTATTATGTGCCTATCTTGATTTAGGTCTAAATTATGATATAATGAAGATTATAAATCTCTAAAATACAAGAAATAAAAAACATATGCACAGAACATGAGCCGCACTTTTTTTTTAATTTGATTGTTCGTCACCGTAATTGTATATAGATCAACAGAATTAGTTGATGTCCGCTCCAGATTTAAAATAAGGAACATAGTGTGCATCCACTGTAATCTAGACCTGTGAAAATCTTTTTGATTTACTGGTTGTCCATTCTTGTAACGTTCCACGGTATTCATCTGGTTTCCCATTCTTGGGACTTACATCTTTAGTCCAAACCTAACTTTTTGCTGCCGTCCATCTTCGCATATTTTTTATGGAAAATGCTCATTTGCTTTCCTATTCTAAAATACCGTCAGTATGATATCATGTTCATTTAACATTTTATGGCATCTGCTGTCTCTGCAAACCAACAGAGTAAAGACAACGGGCATGGCTTTTGTTTCTAATTTTTTAAACCTGGTGCTTAGCAGCAGCTGCTGTTGGTCTCCATGTAACTTTCTGGAATGTGCTCCGTTTTGTGTCTGATGCCGGATTTCTGCCAGTAGACTAAATGGAACAATGCTCATGAAACATCATTTTACTAGATGATATTTCCGTTGATGGAACGCGATGTCAACTAGTGAGCAGAGAAATAAGGAAATGCATTTTATTGATAACCAGAAAAGCAGCAAAAATGACATATTCAAATATATAGCCTTCTGAGATTCATTTTTTATTGTGTTATCTAGTTACAAGTTCCAGCCTCTAGAGAACATTCATTCACTTAAGTTAGTCCTCAGCGCCTACTGAGGTACCTGATAGACATTTGCGTATATAATAAAATGTAACTGTGATAATCCTACACATGAATCTTTTAAACTACTGCATATACCCTTTACTTTTAACCAACCTTTTTACGCACATTTTTTTTTACTATTCAGAGAGATAAAGCGAGTCACCGTTGCTACTAGTATAATTTATGAACTGTCTTAGGACATAATAGGCACAATATAGTCGTTACCGTGCTGACGTGCCGTAAAAACAAACTCACTTACAAGTTTATTAATTGGTCATATTGTACAGAGGTAAAAAATCGTTATTGTAAACCAATAATATAACGTTTCGGAGCATGGCAGCTAGGTTGGTAGAGCAATACATCTTCTAATTAGAGATCCTTGGTTTGCTCCTCCGATTGAGTCGCACGTGTCTTTCAAATGAACTGCCAAGTCATCAGTATGCACCATCCGCATCGTTTCTGTCTTTGCTGTGTGAGAGAGATTTCGCAAAACGTTGTTTAATTTTTTGGAAGACATGAGTGTGTTCAATCACCAGAAACGTTCTAGTGTCAATTCGTCCTTGATCTATTGTTTTCTGGGGTTTTCTCTGTTTGCTCCAGAGAAGGTCCGTGGTCACCATTACTACTAGTGTAATGTATTCAATTTCCTAGGACATCTGGGCAAAATATAGCCGTTACTGTGTTGACGTACTGTATGTAAAACAAACTCAACTCAACTTGCCGTGGTTCGAGCCCTGCTCTGGCGACCTGTTCCCCTACTGTTTGGGTCAGTTTCAGTATAATGTTACTGGCTGAGACAGAGCCATGATGTCTCCTCACTGTCTATGCATGGCAGTACATACTCTTAATTTGTCAGATGTTTGTATTGGGGCCCGCCCACAAAGAAGTCTGTATAGTGTTGACGTCGGGCGTTAAGCAAGAAAACAAACTTCTAACAACGCCCCGTAACTCTGTATGTATTCACATTTCTTATATAATTCTCCTTTGTAAGACCTTAAGCCAGCAATATTTTTGTGTTTTCCTCTAATAAAACCGGAAGGGATAAGACTCAGTAAACAGGTCTGGCGTTCTTTGATCAGGTGGGATGTGATTATAAAAATGATACATACTCTCATATGGGATCCCTATTCAAAGCTGCGGTATAGTGTTTCGTTTCTATAACTTCAAACATAGTAAAACAAAATAAAAATAATACAGAGATGAGTTTAAACTAACAGTGAATTATTTTAATGAGAAGCGGCTGGGACTTGATGTACACATTTCAAAGGTCATGAAGCAGTAATGAAGATATTTTCAGAAAATATTAGGAATGGTGAATCTCTAATGAGGGTTTAAATATCAGCAGATCACGTGTTTAATCGTGGGGAATCCCGTAGTACAACGTCCTAAAGGGATTATCCATAGCATCATCGTATGGGCAAAAATACAGTAATTGAAAAACCTGATAATTTTCTCGTGATAAGAAGCTTATACAGTTCTACAATGTCCAGAAACTGAGCTGTTTTGGTAAACAACACAAGGCGCCAAGAACTTTGACACCTTTATTAAAGTCAAGTTACTGGTGGATTCCGAAACTAAAAATAACGCATAAAAAACACAAAGGCCAAAAACAATTTTACACGCCAGTTTCTTTTAAAGCGTTGCTTGGGGGAAGAAGTTATTAACTTTAAAGTCTAACTGCAGTGCAACTAATATCTTTGTTTTAAGCCGCGTTTTAAATATTCCATTTTTTTAATCATCAGGTTTAAGTGACCTCTTAGTGCAATATGTTATTTTCTCTTCATTACTTCAGTCAGGGGAGTCAATATAGCCGTTACTGTGCTGACGTTCCGTAAAAAAACCCAGCTTAGGTCATGTTAATAATACATTGCATGTATATAGAGCACCCAAATTGTTTTTACATGCTGGACTCTAAATTACCTCGTGCGAACAAATATAAACTTAACCGGTATATCATAATCATACGATGAATAGTGTAATAATTTTTATGAAGGCAATACATAAGCAATGACGCTGCTGAAATTATTGTATCGACAGTTGTAATCAAACGTAAAGTGAGTATGTCTATAATATGAACAGTTTATTCCGCTTATTTTATTTGATGTGTATTATGGCGCTAAAATATCAAAGATCATACTCATTTTAATCTTAAGGTTTTTAACACTGTTGCATTTAGCACTTGAAAAATTCTGTTTTAGAATTATTGTACAAAAGTAATAGCTTTTATTTGGTTTAGAAACTGAGGGAAAGAGAGGGAGAGAGAGAGAGAATAAGAGCACAGTTTTGCAGCGGTGAATAATTGGAAAGAATCGTCCTGATAAATAATTAGATTAACCAAGTGTGAAAATAAAAATAGTTGTTATGATTTCACATGCCAATTTTATCCCCACCAAACAGTACTTGCGTTGGTGTTTTATTATTGTTACAGGTGTGCTTTTGATATTGTTTTGATATCTATCTATTCATTTCCTTTACTAAAAGAGTGTGACAGAAAGAGCGCACTGTAGAATTACGTAGCCATACAAAAATTAATTACTTATTCCATACGAAGGAGGCAATCATTTTTCATTAATCTCAAACTCATTTGATAAGTATTGCGATAGTTTTCCGACATATGAACAAAGCTGGAAAATAATAGAACGAGATAAGTGCGGATATCCATATAGAGCGAACAGTTATAGAAAATTCTTAAAGAGATGGAGTCATTAGGCAAAGTGTTTTCTTGCGAGTGTTCGGCAATCTGAAGTAATTACGTTTTACTACCAAAATGATACTTCTCAACTTGGTTTGTCTCCGAAACCACCGTTACTGGTGTTAGGGTGAGTAATGAGTAGGAAATCAAATAACATAATCAGTTGAATCTGATGGTGTTTTTGTTTTTGTTTTTTTGATATAATAATTATTATAGTTTTTAAAATAATCGTATCAAATTATCAGCTGTTAATTTTGGGTGAGAAGCACAGAGAGCGGAGTTTTGGGCTGATGAATTAGAAGGATTCGCCAGGTATCATTTATTGGACAAACTAGACTGTAATCATAATATTTAGAACTTAATTTTTGACAAGTCCACCCCCGCGAAGCGATACAAACGTTGGTGCAAACATGACGTTATCTTGTTTTTGTTGTTGTTTTCCTGTACGTCTATGTTCTCATTTCCTCAAAAAAGGGAGTAGGACGATTGTTGTTGTTGTTGTTGTTGTTGTTTTTGTTGTTGTTGTACGTCTATGTAGTCATTTCCTTGATTAAGTGAGTGGGACGAAAACAGCGAATGGTTGAATCACTTAGTCTTACAAAAATTGTTTTATCTATTCTCTTTTATGTGTAGTATGTTCAGTGTTCTATAGAATAGGACTGTTCATTAAGGATAGATTTTGTTTAGGGTTTAAGTTTAGAGCACTGCTAAAATCACTTCTAATATGTCACATTTCTCTGCGTGTATTAAATCTACATTATTTGAACTTTTCAAACCTCCGGAATCTTGATGTAACCAACTCACGGTCTTTCATTTTTTTTCTAAATTAAATTGAAGTCCGTGTTGAATATAGATCAGTTAGTAAAACACTGCGTGGGCTTTAGTAAACACCTCATTTGTATTGTTCCTGTGTATTAAATTCATGATTAGGTACATTTTTAAAGTGCTCAGAAAACGTTTTATCCTCTACAATGCCGAGTGCATAATGCTGCAGCAATACTGTGTCTGCTGTGTTTCGAGTCCTGGCGATTTCGCCCCCTACTGGTTGGGTCGGTGTCAGTTTAATGTGGCCGTCTGAGACTGGACTCATGGTATCCCCACCCTCTCTCGTGTGAGGCAGCACATAAAATTGTAAGACGTCAGTCTTGGAGCCCGAACACAATATAGCCTATATAGTTCTGACGTTGGACGTTAAACCAACTCAACTCAACTCACTTGATACTCATACTCAAAGGCAGTTAGAGACTTTATTATCGTACCCAATTGCACGAGGTAGAATTCCCATATGGATCAGTTCACAGAAGACTTCAGTCAAATCAAAGCTTTACAACCATGATAGTGCCATAGAAAACAGATCGGTGGGAAAGACATGGAAGATGAACGCAAAAAAACGGCAATCAAATCTTTGATAGAAGATAGCAAAGCTGGTCCTTAGTTTTATGTCTCTGAGGTTTTAAGGAAGATAATATGTTTCAAGTGTAAGTAAGCGTCGTAACAAATTTGTTTTTGATAGAATGGTCCCCAATTCCATGTTTCTATTTTAAAATTACTCGATTCTGGATCGTTATTTATATTGCTTTAGTGTTCAGTTTTCGAATCATAATACCGTGGAATATTTGTAAATGACATAAATGTCGGAACAAGGTTTTCTTTGTAGGAGCGACGTCTGTCCCCAAGGAGGATCATAATGGGAAAAGACGTAAAGTTTCAGAACACACATCAGTAGGCCATTGAGATATTTTTGACACAACTTTTTTATGCGTTATCCCATATTTTTCAATTTTTTTTTCAATTTTTGGCGAAATGACTGTTAACTCCTTTAAAAAAGTTATAATTGAAAATTATCTGATAAATCTAAAACAGGTGTTTTCTAGGTAAACATTATAGAAATCATGTTTAATATGGGTTCTAAAAAGATTGTTTGGCGTCTATATCATTTATTACAACAGCAGGACAATCATTATTAACCGAAAACTGTAATTTGCCGCCTATTTAGAAAAAGAAAACCAACATAGCATTAAATACTGTTTTTGTAATGACACTTATCATTTAAAGATGTTCTTACTTTACGTAGTATCGCTCTTGCCTTTAACTGAAATCATCGTAATTATAGAGTACCGCCCATCATTTTATCATAATAATTTTTCCCCTACCAATATTCTATTATAGCCCTATAACTGAAAGGGTTAAGTTATTGCAATCTGAGAGTCCCCAGCTAACGCCTTTGGTATGGCGCACGGTGCGTCGTAAATTTCTTTTTATGGTCATTATTAACGGCTATAGATCAAATAACTAACCAGTGCGTTGGGTTCGTTCAGTGCATACCCAGACTCAGAGAGAGCGGGGGAAAAAAAACTGTCTTTGATATTGTTGCCACATAACCGTTCATACCGGGCAAAAGTTAAACTGGGGTTACGGATTTTGAAAATGTTAAAATATAGATTGTAGATCCTTTTTTTTTATTGGATAGATATAGGTTAAAAAATATCGTAAAAACGATAATAAGTACCGGGTAGTATCTTGTTAAAAAAAATAATAGCGCACATAGCAGTCCGTGTAAACTTCGTCAGACATTCTTTTTACAATCGTTAATCTGTTTGTATCTAAGTGCGTGCGTTTTAACTGGATGTCATCCCCAAAACATGTTCGTTCTTAAATGTTTCTTGCCCAATCTTTTATAACATGCGTGCGTTTTAACTGGATGTCATCCCCAAAACATGTTCGTTCTTAAATGTTTCTTGCCCAATCTTTTATAACAAGCTTCAAAGGTGTAATGAATAATAGTAGTTAAAAAAACATGGATTGAATGGTAATCAACCGAAGTACTCGACATAAACAGATAGATTATGAATTGTGAAGTCTTAAGAGAAACTATGGGTCAAAACGCGTAGGCGAGAATCACTCTAGTAAATGAAGTCAAGGTTCTGGAGTTGGTTTAATTATGCGCCTAGGGCAAATACTGCCATATTGCACTTAAATGAAAGATTAAAAAAGTAATATTAAGGGGTGTCACAAACTCTAATTGTATATTTGCGAACACAATCATTATTGTGGATGTATTCTTTGCCGGCTTGACGAAGTATTGAGAGAAAACGATAATGAAAGGGAGAGAGAGAGAGAGAGAGAAACAGATTGGTGGGAAAGCCATGGAAGATGAACGCAGAGAAAAAAAATATATAATCTTAATCAGAAAATAGCCAAGTTGTCCCTTAGATTTCTGTCTTTGAGTTCTCAAGAAGGAATTGCTTTTGATAAAATGGTCACCGATTCAATTATCCTATTATTACATTTTTAAACTACTAGATTCTATAAAGTTATTTATGCTGCGTTAGTGCTCAGGTTTTGAATCATCATACCGTGGAATAATTTGTAAATGACATACATGTCGGGACAAGGTTTTCTTTAGCGACGTGTGTCCCCAGGGAGGATCATATACGGGGAAGGATGTAAAGTTTGCTTCATTTCAGAACACGCATCTGTCCGCCATTGAGATATGATTGACACAGCTTTTTTATGCCTTATTCCATATTAAGTTTTCAATTAATAGCCAAATTGATGTTAATTCCTTGAAAAAAAGTTATGATTGAAATTTTTCTGATAAACCCAAAACAAAAGTTATTTAGGAAACGTTTTAAATTCAGACTTAATATGAGTTGTTAAAAGATTGTGTGGCGTTTTACTATGTATAATTATTTTTTAACAACATCAGGACAATCATTATTTGAAGAGAGTGTTGGAGAACGAGAAGAAGAAAAAGAAGATTATGAACCGAAAACTTTAGTTTGCGGTCTATTAAAAAAAATTAAATACTGTTGACACTTATCATTTAAAGATGTTATTTGTAATTAAACTCATCATTTAAAGATGTTAAGTAGTATCCCTGTTGCCTTTAACGCGGAAATCATCGTAATTGTAGGGTACCGCCCATCATTTTATTATAATACATTTCCCCCTACCAATATTCTATTATAGCCCTATAACTGAAAGGGTTAAGTTCTGGCAATCTGAGAGTCCCCAGCTAATGCCTTTGGTATGGCGCACGGTGCGTCGTAAAATTTCTTATTATGGTCATTATTAACAGCTATAGATCAAATAACTAACCAGTACGTTGGGTTCGTTCAGTGCAAACCCAGACTCAGAGAGAGAGGGGAGAAAGAAAAGAAAAGCTGTCTTTGATATTGTTGCCACATACCCGTTCATACCGTGCAAGTTTAACTGGGGTAAAGTATTTTGAAAATTAATGTTAAAATACAGATTGTAGATATTTTTTTTATTGGATTAAGATAGGTGTAAAGCAACATATCAGAAAAACGAGAATGTGTATCGTATAGTTAAAGAGATTACTGCACAAAGCAGGCCGTGTAAAACTTTATCAGGCACACTTTTTACCTCCGTAAATCTCTTTCTATTTAAGTGCGTATGTTCTAACTGGACGTCATTTCGAAAACACTTTTGTACCCACGAGTTTATTACCCTCTCTTAAATAACAAGCTTCAAAGGTGTAATGAATAATAGTAGTTAAAAAAACATGTATTGAAAGATAATCAACCGAAGTACTCGCCATAAACAGATAGATTATGAAAAGCGGAGTATTAAGAGAAACAATCGGTCAAAACGCGTAGGCGAAAAAATCGCTAGTAAATGAGGTCGAGGTTCTGGAGTTGGTTTAATTATGCACCTGAGGTAAAAAAAATAACATATTGCACTTAAATGAACGATTGGGTATTAAGGGGTGTTACAAACTTCAAACTCATATTTGCGAAGAACAGAATAATTATTGTGGGTGTATTGTAATCGCCGGTTTCACGAAATGAGAGAGAGAGAGCGAAAGAGTGAGAGAAAGAGAGAGAGAGAGAGAGAAAGTAATATATTTTATATACAATCCTATTATGTATATCTGCCTTCCTCTCTTTTTACCTATAGCCTATAGCTGATGTTGGATTTTAAACCAACTCAACTACAACTACTATTCTCTTTTTACCATTCACCCTCTTTCTCTCTGCCTCTGTCTCTGTTTCTCTCTCTCTCTCTCTCTCTCTCTCTCTCTCTCTCTCTCTCTCTCTCTCTCTTTGTCTCTCTCTCTGCCTATTTCTCAATACTGCGAGTAATCCTATCTGACAGGGTGTGACAGCGTCATCAGTGAGTGTGCCTATGCACCGCTAACGCAGCCTTGTACGATTTGTACGGTAAAAAAAATGTTTGGATATGCAAACATTCCAATTTAATTTAATTAAATTTTAACTTTTGAACATAGTCCCTCAAAATATTCTTTTTCTGTGCCAGACGCACTAAATTTTTTTTTTTCATATCTCGTCATACATTTATTTTATTACTTACTTTGCGTGGTATGTGTTTACGTAGGATAATTGTGTTTTTTAATTTAATTTGTCGTTGACAACATAAAGTACGTAAACTTAACAAGGTACATTGTGGCACTATCTCTATTCTGCGTGATAAACATCTCTCATGTCTGGAATAATTATTTGCGAAAGCTCATTTCCTGTTTTCAAATTGGAAAGTACACAAGTAGATCTCCATTATAAGTATAGCGTTTAAATTCTCCCAAAAACCTAGAAAAGGGTTAAGTTACTTAGACAATATTATTGCTAAACCATAAAGCGCAATAGCTAAAAATGAATTAAATAACTAGAAATAGAAGTACTCCACAGTTTATTTTGGCATCTCTCATCACTGTAAAGATTATGATAGAAGATACACTGTATGTAAACCGGAATTGGATATTGCGCTTCCATTGAGTTTACATGAAGAAAGTTGGATTTGAAAAATAAATTGATCACATCTCATTTTTATGTGAAAGGAGAATTTATGATATCCTTACATTATTATTACATAGGTGATAGATGAAACTCGTGTGTTTATAGAGATTTAATGCTGATATAATTACGAGTATATGCCAAATTCAAAATTCTAACCTTCCAAAATAATTCAATATTGGCACTAGTAGTCCTTCGTACAAAGAGGAAAGAATTACCCATATAGATATATTTTCTTTTAACATGCTTATAAATTTAATTTTTGTCCAGGCAGTTTTAGTTTATTTATCCATATATTAAAGAAATATTTGAAGCATGCATCACAAATCAAGATAAACCAACATAGAATTGTTTGCCCCCGTTCTAACTTTTTGATTAAATCCTATACGGTGGATATGTGTAGTGTTGAGATGTTAAGTTTGGAGAATGCGTGTATTGAGCATGTGAAGAGCGCATTGACATGGCTGTGAAAGATAAAACTAGTCAAGATAAACTAACATCGAATTTCTCAAACGCAAGAAGCTTTGCCGCCCTTCTGACATGCCAACTTGATAAAATCCTACATGGTGGAAATGTATAGTGTTAAAAAGTTTAAGGAATGCGTGTATTTAGCATGTAAAGAGCTTATTGACAGACCTGGAGTGATGGTGGTGCATGCCTTTGATGCATCCGCCACATCCATCACTGGCTATGTGAGAGAAATAATGGATAGAGAGACAGGCGTAAAGTCTGGCAATTTTAGAGAGCGAGGAAAGACGTCAAGTCATGGGGTAAAACTAGTAGTTGCTAAAGCTTGTAGCAAGAGAGGGAAATAATGGAGAATTGGGGGGGGGGGAGACAGAGACAATATGAGAGAGAAAGAGTATACACAGTGAAAACCGAAAAGACAGTGAGAGAAAGTGATAGTGAGAGAGAGAAAGAGAGAGACAGAGAGAGACATAGAGTTAGAGAGAGACAGAATGAGACAGAAACAGGAGAGAGAATCGAAAGTAAGATGGGGAAACTGAAAGACATAGAAGTAAGAAAAAATATAGATATAACTATAACGATGTACAAATATATACCTACATTAAAGTAGAGAACGTGTATCGTTGCGAAGGGAAATATTTTAGGTTCATAACCAACGCTCTTTTTAATTGAAAACTTAAAAATCGCAATTGGCAATACATTTTGTAGGGATAACAAGTAAAAAATATATTGTAAAATACAAATCTTAGCCTGTATAGAGTAACAAATTAATTCCATTTGTATTACTCAACATTATATCGATAGATTAACTGCTTCTAAAATCGATGTCTTGTTAAACTTTAAATTAGAAAAAGTTCTTATAGAAGCTAGTAATACTTTGTTCCAGAAAAGTCAAGAGTCTTTGAAAAGATAGGAAGATTTGATACATCATTTTTATAATCACATTTATGTCAAAGAGTTTGTGGAATGAGGAAGGCATAATTTTGTTTTCTTTTTGGATTTTTTGTTTTTGTTTTTTGTTTTTCGTTGTAAAAATAAACATGGTTTAAATGAATTTTTACAATCATATTAGGCTGTTATAAAGAAAAGGGACACAACATAAGCTACGCTGAAACACATTTCCCGCATATATATCCTATTTTACTTTTGGATGCGTGATTTCGTTTGCTGTTTGTCAGATACAAACCTCCTCACTCCACACTGAATCTTATTTCATTTACGGCTCTAGATTCTATTTGATTTGTATGCAAAACATAAGCCTGGTGTCTTGTGCTTGGTGCAAAAAGCATTGCGTCTGCATTTCGAATTTATGAAATGTTTACTGGTTGTTGTTGTTTTTTCGGGGGGGGGGGTGGTAAAGATAAACATGGTTTAAAAAGAAATTTTACAAAGCTGAGGGGCAAATCATATTAGGCTAGGCTGTTACAAAGATAAGCGACGCTGAAACGCCATTTCCCGCATATCTATCCTATTTTACTTTTGGATGCGTGATTTCGTTTGTTGTTTGTCAGATAAAAACCTCCTCACTCCACACTGAATCTTATTTCATTTACGGCTCTCGATTCTATTTGATTTGTATGCAAAACATAAGCCTGGTGTCTTTGTGCTTGGTGCAAAAAGCATTTCGTCTGCATTTCGAATCTATGAAATGTTATTGGTTGTTGTTTTTTTCTTTGGAATTTTTGTTGTATTTTTCTGCTTAGCAAAGTTTACTCTATATAAATGCATGTTTGATTTCATTCATTTGTTATGCTTGTGTAATGCATACTGTTGTTGTTTTTGTTTATTATTATTCTCCTTTCTTAACATTAGAATATATGTCTCAGAAACTGGGCTGTATCGTAGACGTGTCCTTAATAAGCGTTTGAAAGTTTTATTTGTTGGCCCTTGGATAGAACATTGGGCTCTAATGCAGGAGGCCCGTGGTTCGAGCCCTGGCGATTTCGCCGCCTACTGGTTAGATCAGTGTCAGTTTAATATGACTGGCTGAGACAGGAGGTAGTTATGGTATCCCCACCCTGCCTCGTGTGTGGCAGCACATAAAATTGTCAGACGTCAGTCTTGGGGTCCGTCCACAATATTGCCTATTATAGTGATGACGTTGGGCGTTAAATCAACTCAACTCATCCGAGAACGAGATTCTCGGGACTTGGCCAGTCTTATTAGTTCATACACTGACGCCAAGTCAAGCGTTAGGAGAAAAAAAAACGCAGTGGCCAAAGCGGGAACCGAACAACAACCTTCCGCATAGATGCAGTGACCCTTCACGTGACATCTTCCAGGACTTATGCTACGTATTCCTGCCCTAGGCCTATCTAATATTGACCAGATCTTCTCCAACTTAGGGCACTCCGTGTGATAAATGTACCCAGATTAATTTTCTTCACTCTGATCGAGGTTAACGGGAAATTTGTATACGTTGTGTGCGTTTGGGGATGGAGTGGGGTATGGGTCGGGGTGGCAGTGATTGGAGGAAATAGAATACAGGTTGTGGGGTGAGATGGATAGTGGAACTAGATGTCTAGGATAGAGGTGGATGATGGAAGGAACTAGATGTCTAGGATAGAGGTGGATGATGGAAGAAACTAGAAGTCTAGAAGTGGATGGTGGAGGAAACTAGAAGTCTAGAAGTGGATGGTGGAAGAAATTAGAAGTCTAGAAGATAGGTGGTTGGTGGAAGGAATAGAAGTCTAAAATAGAGATGGATGGTGGAAGGAAAGTCTGCAATAGAGGTGGATGGTGGAAGGAACTATAAGTTTAGAATAGAGATGTGGGGAAAAAAGGAAAGGGGGGGGGGAGATTAAACTTAGTTGAGGTGGCCACGAAATCAAATATTATTGTGAGCGAAACAGGGATATTGATAATAGATCGCACTACAAAAGTGTGAAAAAAATGTGTGGTGCTTGAGACAATATTGTGTTTTATATTGTACAAAATATTGCAATACTTTCTCTTATTTTTCGCTGTATATTTCTCTCTGTCTGTCTACTTGTATTTTTATCCGTTTGCCAATTTTTCTGCCTGTGTCTGTCTCCTTGTATATCTGTTTGTCCATATGTCGCTCACCACCAACCCACCCTCTCTCTGTCTCTCTGTCTCTGTCTCTGCCCCCCTCTCCCTCCCTCTCTCTCTCTCTCTCTCTCTCTCTCTCTCTCTCTCTTTCTTTCTCTCTCTCACCTTAAACGATCACGATGACATTAGATGTGGGAATCAAATAGGCTTTCTTCGACATAGCTTGCCTCCTCTAAAAAGAGAGCTAACAAAAGTCGGTGCACAGAAAAGATTAGTCTACAGAAAATTCCTGGCCATACAAAATCCAGCAAATCAGAGAGACCGGGCATCAAAGAAGGCACATCTTTTTTAAAACTAGGTAAATACTTAAAGAGTCTTAGGCGAACTTAATAGCCCCTTTGTAGTAAAATCCACTCCCCCTTGCTATTCCCGACCAAAAATATTGCTAGAGAACATATCTCTCTCTCTCTCTCTCTCTCTCTCTCTCTCTCTCTCTCTCTCTCTCTCTCTCTCTCTCTCTCACTCTTTCTCACTCTACCGCCAGTAGAATAAGCTTTGTTCAGCAGTTTTACTGATGTCTCCTTTCTTTTTTGACACATTATTAAAACTAAAGTATAACTCAAGCGTAAATCCCTTTGATGGTAATGCAGTCTTGGAATTGTTAAAAAAATAGAAACCAGCAGAGGTGAAGATTAAGTAAACAAAACAAATTATCAAAAGAATTTTTTGGAAATCGAAAAAGGCAACAGGTTCAGAGACGTCTCAAATAGTGTAGCTAACGCACGCGGACAAAGTAATAATTTATTGTCTGCAACCAAGCTAATGTGTAATACAAATATTGATATTCGACTTTGAAGCTAATGTTCATCCGCTGCGTGTCCTTTTTTAGGGGATAAACTGTCCTAATAATTTCGTCCAATATTTTATTTAGAGTGCAAAGAATAATCTGCTTAAAACACCAGAGAGCCGATTAAGTGTATTTTTTGGGATTAAAAAAATCACAACTACCGTCTAGGTTGAAAATTCCAACCATTAACGTTCTTTGGGTGTCTGGTATTTTAAAGCAAATGGGTCGTAAGTAGAACGTCGCGGTAGCTTTCGACGTGTCGTAAGTCTTCAAGTTCCCATTGTTACGATCAGTTGTTAACTGTTGTACTTAAATCTTTGTGGACTTTACGTACAGTGTAGTGATAAGCCTACAACCTGCCTCAATATGTCTTTTGTGCAGTCTTAAGACGAGTTGTAAGCTACTGCGACGTTGTACTTGCGGCCCTATGTATAAAATTATTTCTTTGGCTGTTACGGGTCATAATGACGTTGGATTATAAAGTGCGTCCCGAAGCTTTCCAAAAAATGGCCGACCGCGTCATCACAGTAGATAAATCTATTGGGCATCAAAAGTTAAAGTGAGCAGTATTATAAAACAAAATGGCGTATTTTTGGATGGTGTGCATCTTTTGTATGTTGATTTAGTTGCTTGAACAGAAGGTACTGGTTAATGTGTTTCTAACTGTGCTATTGGTTTGGGAAAAAATTATTGCTTTTACTTTACCATACGCTAGTGGTTTTAGTTTGATCTCCTCGATCAGTTTACCCGTATTGCAGGAGCCTCTCTCTGAGTCTCTTCCTCTCTCTCTCTCTCTTCTCTCTCTCTCTCTCTCTCTCTTTCTCTTTCTCTCTCTCTTTCTCTTTCTCTCTCTCTATCTTTCTACCTACTCTGTCTACCTGTCTATCTATCTATTTCTGTGTCTATCTCTGTGTGTGTTCTCTCTCTTCCTCTCACCAATTCCCGCTTTCTCTCAAAAGTCTGTACGGTGGACTTTATCTCTGAACTGGTAGAGTTAAAATAATAATAGCATTGGTTAAAAGAAAAATATAGCTATACTAAGCGTTAACTTAGTTTGGAAAACGCTTTAGTGCCTACCTACTCTGTCTACCTGTCTATCTATCTATTTCTGTGTCTATCTCTGTGTGTGTCTCTCTCTCTTCCTCTCACCAATTCCCGCTTTCTCTCAAAAGTCTGTACGGTGGGACTTCGATCTCTGAACTGTTAGAGTTAAAATAATAATAGCATTGTTTAAAAGAAAAATTAATAGCTATACTAAAGCGTTAACGTTAGTTTGCGAAAACGCTTTAGTGCCATCCACATATCAAGATATACTTTGTCTTACTTTTTTCCATGTTTTTTTTTGTTTGTCGATAAATAATGCATTCCTTCATTTTTGTTTCGGGTATCCGTGTGTTTGTGTCTTTGTCATCCTTCTGATTTTCTTGCTATCTTTTTTTTTTTTCTTCAGAGCTGCTTTTTGTAGATTTTATTTTTGTCTAATAATTGCAGAAACGATAACACAGTCCTAAGCTTGAAGAGTAAACCTTTTTGATGACAAGTTGACTGAAGGAGCCCACCCTTAGTCGGACGTTTAACTTTATAACATCGTTGTACGCACAACCTTAGACTTACAACGCCTGAAGCAGATGTAGAAACAATAATTAATGTTCACGTGTACTTTTAAAATGGAATAATGGGATACCGTTTATTGACTCATGTTTTTAGTTTCAGTTATGCGTGTTAAAAATCGTGGAAAACAAATAAAGTGGAAAAAAATTTTAAAAATCGAGTGTGCACATGAATGGTTTTAAAATACACCAGTTTTCAGCCCTCTTGGCGAGACGTGAGCATCAATAAAACTTTTGACTCACGCTGCATCTTTGGAGTGACTTTCGGTGTAGGGTTTACTACTCAACACGTCAAGTTTTCGTTGCACCCACTCACCGGTGTGAGAGGTACAAACTCTTCCGTTACTCACAACGTATTTGACATTTAGTGCGTTTGAAGTGGAAACTGACACTTACCCAACCAACCGGTAAATTGAGGAACAAAGTAGGGCTTAAAAACCCCTTTAAACAACATCAAAATAGGTTTAGTGTGATAGTGTACCACATGTAAATTAGTAGAGGCGAAGCCAACACTAAATATTGTGTCGTATAGATCACTTTAAAATTTGACTAGCGAAATTATTTAAAAGGATAAATCACGACTTATTTAGTCAAGACATGTCAGTTCGCCCTATGAAAAAACTTGAGAACTAAATGGTTACCGACATAATATGGTTGTAAGTACAACGTAGTTGTAAGCTTTACGATTCGTATTACGATAATTATAAGAATAAGAAGACTTACGACAAGTTGAGAGCCATGGCGAGGTTATACTTGTGACCCAAATATTTTAATCTTGATCGTACTTTTAATCCTTAAAATCCTTGAAAACGACATAAAATGTGCCAAGGCAGTAACAATAAATTATTAAGAATTTTTTTACTTGACAACTTTTCCATTTTAAGTAAACAATATTTTTAAATTGCCAGAGCACCAGCTCTTTAAGAAGTCTGAAAGGTTGTTGAAGAGTTGGCACGTGCTGGTTGACGTACAGTCATCTTCAGGGCAGAACCATCATAGGCTCACGGTGGGTTTCGCTAAGGGGTCCAAAGTCTGAATTAATTCCGTGTATATATCGCGTAAATCCTGTTGAACCTATCACTGTTTCCCTCTCTATCTATTTGTCTCTGACTCTGTCTCTATCCTGCTATCGTTCTTTCTATTTCTCCTTAAAGCGTATATAGTACTGACGTTGAACGTTAAACAGCCAATTCAACTCTGCTTTTCTCGCTGTGCTTTTCTCTGTCTACATATCTCTCTCTCTTTCTCTCTCTCTCTCTCTCTCTCTCTCTCTCTCTCTCTCTCTCTCTCTCTCTCTCTCTCTCTCTCTCTCTCTCTCTCTCTCTCTCTCTCTCAATATAGCTCTATATAGTGCTGATGTTGGACGGTAAACCAACTCAACTACTCTCTCTCTCCTCTCTCTCTCTCTCTCTCTCTCTCTCTCTCTCTCTCTCTCTCTCTCTCTCTCTCTCTCTCTCTCTCTCTCTCTCTCTCTCTCTCTCTCTGTTAAGACTTCTAGGTCTTTGATCAGACATGCGGACATGCGGCACGGTAGAAATTGCAGAGTAGAGGTCCCGTTTAGAAAAGTTTTTTGTTGTTGTTTTTTAGGGAAAAAAGGGTGGGGGGGGGCAACATTACACCAGAAGATAACGGTCATCTCTCAACACATAGAATTGTAATCATTAAATCAATCAAACAGTGTCAATATTAAAAATTCAAATCAAGATCATCGGAAATAATTATCCTGTAAGCTAACCAGTAACCAGTAGAAATGCGACGAAGGCAGTTGGAGAAAAAGGGGCCTAACTGTGTTATTTTGGCGTGATTCTAATCGGTCATGCATGTTTACTCGATAGTGAGATGACGGTGTTTTCAGATTAATTTCCCTACTATATTAAAAAAAAAATCGAATATTTTATAATAAAGTTTTCCCTTCCTTTTGTATGGCTTTAAGAAAATGACTAATCTCATAGTGCAAAATAATTCAGTTCTTTCTATTATTTTTTTTTAATGATTCAATATGTTTTAGATCCCATGTTCGATGCCGCTATTTAATTTTTTTAATAAACAAAAATAATTCTGAACGAAATTTAATTTAAAGTTCACTTTTATTCCATTGTTTTAATTGTTAAAAACGGATTCATCTACACATATAATAATCTCAAATGCCCTCAACAAACAAAAAACAATAACAAAACATCATAATAGGTTTGCGCATTAATTTTTAGTATAAAAATATTTTAATGTAGCTGGAAAGATACACATTTTTTTTATCTTTCCGTTGCCACCCCAGTCTCAGTTCTATTACCTGAGATGTTAACAGCATTAACAATTCGCCTAATTCCCCTACCCTCTAGCATAGAGTTATTTTTTTAAGCCTTCTTACTTTTTTTCCTCACAATCGTTTACAAACTTTGTAGTCTGATCGAAAACAGGCTTCTGCCTACAGAAGGTCAGTTTGGCAGGACATATGGTCAGTTTGGCATGACCTGATATCAGCTGCTGCTAAACAGTTTATCACCTGGAGTTTTTGGGTCAGAGTCTGTGGTCTTCCACCTGGTCCAGTACCAGTCTCTAATAGTATACCACCTGTTGGTGTGGAATCGGGACATGAATAGTAACGTAACTAACAAGCCAGGTGCGTATTTCCCCAGTTTTGTCATCGTTAACAAGATCTGGATGGACGTCTAACTCACGCTAAACCGTTTATAGTTGCTCTGACCGCTAGAATGATAGCCTGGGATAAACACTGGACACATAGCAAGGAGACTGGGAACAGTAAACATCCTTATGTAGGATTATGCGGTATAAACCAAAGGGGCGCGAGACTGGTCAATTTTTTTTAGTGACATACTTCTCTTAGATGCATCTGGTATAGAAGGAAGTCTTTGATCAATTTCGATGTTCTTGCGTTTACCAAAAACAAAAAATAAATAAATAAACCAGGGTAACGTTATTTTGAGATTGGAATCTCAGACCTCCTCTGAAAGTGAGCAGCGCACTATGAACTGAAACATCCACTAGTGGCGAGGATATTTTTGTCTTTCCATATTTATGTTTGTATTTTTTTAAAGCTCTTTCTGTCCCTGTCTCTGTTTCTCTGTCTCTCTCTCTCTCTCTCTCTCTCTCTCTCTCTCTCTCTCTCTCTCTCTCTCTCTCTCTCTCTCTCTCTCTCTCTGTAAATACAAATACAATTCGAAAAGGTCTCTATACATTTTCTTTCTTCTGTTTGTTATTTCGCTTGAAGACCGGAATGAAAATTTAAAGAGACCTTTTCTAATTCCCCTTGAAAGAAAACATTTCAAGGTGATTCCACCTGGGGTTTATTTTCTAGAGTGACGGATGGCTCTCAGTCAAAACTGACACACAAAGAGACGAGTCACTGCATTTCTAATTGAGGATGAACCTCGGTGCACCTTGACACAACCACTACTGACATCAGTAACCTAGTAACACACTACATCGTAAAAGTTTACAACGAAAACAAAATTGTTCGTCCCAGAAAAGAAAAGTAGGACTTACTGAAACACAGCCTAAGCCAGACAAAAATGTGTACTGTGTTACCTCATAGGCTATTCTGAGGGAGGGAAACATACATAGACAGAGGGGGAAAGAGGGGAAAAGAGCAAGATAAAATGTGATAGTAAAAAAGAGACGCAGAAAGTAAGGGGGAAAGGTAGAATGAGCGACTGAGTGTTTAGAAGAAAGAAGCGGAGAGACCACAAAAAATGGCAGAAAAAAATAAAAAATAAAGTGAGCCAGAGAGAGGTGGAGAAAACTGAATAGAAGGAAAGGCAGAGATAGACAGTCAAACACACATACAGACAGGTAGACATGTTGGCTAACAGAAGCAGAAAGAGCGAAGAGAGAGAGAGAGAGAGAGAGAGAGAGAGAGAGAGAGAGAGAGAGAGAGAGAGAGAGAGAGAGAGAGAGAGGGAGATAGAGAGTGATGGAGAGAGAGCAAGGCAAAGGGATAATAGGTACAAGAAATAGAGAGAGCGAGGGAGATAAAAACAGAAAGAAAAAAGGAAAGAGACCGATACAGACTGATGAAAACACAAGAACCCCAAGGGTCCTCTCTCTCTCTTCCTTTCTTTCTCTCTCTCCGTCTCTGTATCTTTCTTTTCTCTCTCTCTCTTTCTTTCTTTTCTCTCTCTCTCTTTCTTTTGTCTTTCTTTCTTTCTCTCTCTCTCTCTTTCTTTCCCTTTCTGTCTGTCTCTCTTTCATTCTCTCTCTCTATTTCTCTCTTCTTCTCTTTTTATTTATTTCGCTCCCTCTCTCTTCCTCTCTCTCTCTCTCTCTCTCTCTCTCTCTTTCTCTCTCTCTGTCTCTCTCTGTCACGTCTTAAAATACCGATAACAGGTGCACACTGCCGGTACGCTAGTAAGTGTACTCACCCTCTCGCGTGCCCTAATCAGTCAAGCCAGGCACGGCACCTCGCGACCTCACGTCTCGGCGGGAGATGTTGTGACGCGCATCGGTGCAACTCGAGATCTGAGCAGACTGGGTCAGGGTTAACACCTAGTTCTTTGTTTTGGTTGGGGTTATTTTTGTTGGGATTTTTTTTGTGTTGTTTTTTTTTTTTTTGGTTACCCAGTTGGGGTTAGTTTTGTTGGGATTTTTTTTGTGTTGTTTTTTTTTCGTGAGTTTTTTTTTTTTATATTTTTTTTTGTTTGTGGTTACTCCATCAACAAGTGCGTGGATAGAGAGGAGGAGAGAGATAGAGATAGAGAGAAAGGTGGGGAAGGGAAGACACAGGGAGAGACAGAGGGAGAGACATAGAGATAGAGATAAAGATAGAGATAGAAACGTAGAGAGAGACACAGAGGGTGAGAGCGGGAGAGACTGAAAAAACCGGTGACATAGGCAAAGAGAGGGAAACAAAGAAAGAGAAAGATATATAGAGAGAGAGAAAGGAGGGAGAGACATAGACAAACAAAGAGAGAGAAAGAAAGAAAGAAAGGCAGAGAAAGAGAAGGCCAAGAGACAGATAGATAGAGTGTGTGTGACAGAGAGAGATGAGAGAGAGAGAGAAAGAGAGAGAGAGGGACAGAAATAGCTAATGGATGGAAATGAATGGCGAGCATTAACCTTCAATGTCACAATCATGTGAAACACCGAGCAAATAGAATAGTTGTATGCATCATGCTTATTCAGTTATTGTTATCAGAAAAATAGTTGATTTCAAAGAGTTTTTTAGTCAACGGTTTGGACCGTATCGGCCTATGAACCCATTCCACTAATAAGGGAACAGTTTCTCATCTTTAGCATTAGTTGACTATGGTTCCACTGTGGTATTGGATCAAGACTGTTTCTTTAGTTATAGGTCTAAATTAATGAAATACGATGTTTAAATGGAGTCAAATGAATGTATCTATGAAGATTGCTGACAATAGCGCCACGCATTGTTAGAAAATATTTTAACTTTCTTCTTCTCGTTCACAAATTTGAGACACTGCTTCAAGTCCTACTGTGCATGTTTTGTTATATATAAAGTATAACTTGTTTATTGCTATCACAATAACAAGCATTTGAACCTATACGTATAATGCAGTAAGAAACATTGATTTTTTATACAGTTCTTTTCGTTGGGTATATTTATTCCATCTGTGGACTGTTATGACTCTTTGACTGTTTGAGAAGTCTCTGGAAAACTAAGCACTTCTCCTCTAGTTTAACGTCCCCAATTGGGAAACTAGTGACTTAGCTGATCATATTCTAATATTATTTGCTAGTCTGTGTTTTGGACCACGAGTTATTTAGGCGATAGTCCAGGGGTAGAACATGAGTTCGAGCCCTGGCGATTGCGTTTCCTAATGGTTGGGTCGGTGTTAGTTTAATGTGACCGCCTGAGATATGAGTCATGGTATCCCCGTCCTGTCTCATGTGTGGTAGCACATACAATTGTCAGACGTTAGTCTTGGGGCCGTTCACAGTATAGCCTATATAGTGCTGATGTTGGACATAAAACCAACTCAACAACTCAACATACATTAGGCAATGCTTTGACGTACATTGGTGTAACACACCTGTTAAGGATTGTGCTAAGAAGTGCAATCTGTACTTTTTGTGTTTTATCTTGTTAATTGTAATATTATTTGGGAGAAGATTTGATTTCAAGGTAGAGAAAGATAGGCTGATGAGGTCACGGTGAAGGGTGTGTCTAAAGTTTAACTTTAAGAGTCTGGAAGGGGTGAGTAACGAACATAAACAAAACACAGACTGGAACAGAGAGAGAGGGGGAGAGAGGGAGGGAGAGAGACAGAGAGAGACAGAGAGACAGAGAGAGAGGAGAGAGAAATGGTGGTTGATGCAGTCAGCAGTTAAACAAAGGCACAGAGTAGGAGGAAGAGAAAAAGGAATAACATAGAGAGAAGTAGATAGACGATGAGAACCAACGAGAATGAGAAACAGAGAGAGAGAGAGAGTGGAAAGTAGGATTGGGAGAGGCAGATAGAGAGAGAGAGAGAG